>JASFAX010000124.1:0-125000 GCA_030737875.1 Allium sativum
CCGTCTATGTGTTGACTATAGGGAGCTCAACAAGTTAACGAAAAAGAATAGGCACCCTCTCCCTAGAATTGACGATTTATTTGACCAGCTTGTAGGAGCGTCTGTTTTCTCCCAACTCGATTTAGCAACCGGTTTTCATCAGCTAAGGGTGGCTGAAGATAGCATCGATAAAACGGCTTTCAGAACCCCAGACGGCTTCTTTGAATGGCTTGTCATGCCTTTCGGCTTGACAAATGCACCTGCGTACTTCGTGGACCTGATGAGTAGGGTATTTAGAGATTTCCTCAATAAATTCGTAGTGGTCTTCGTAGATGATATCCTTATCTTCTCAAAGAGTGAAGAGGAACATGCTCAGCACTTAAGGGCAATCATGGAAACTTTGCGAGTCCATCAACTAAAAGCCAAGTTCTCCAAATGCCACTTTTGGAGAGAAGAGGTGAGGTTCCTTGGGCACATAGTATCCAAACAAGGGTTAGCGGTGGACCCTGGTAAGGTAGTGGCGGTACAAGATTGGAAGACACCAAGGAATGCAACTGAGGTCCGAAGCTTTCTAGGACTAGCAGGTTTCTATCGAAAATTCATAAGGGATTTTGCGAAAATTTCAGCTCCGCTCACGAAATTGACCAAGAAGAATCTAGTATTCAATTGGGATTTGGATTGCGAGTTTGCTTTCCAACGACTGAAAAGGGCTCTTACAACAGCCCCAGTTTTGACGCTGCCAGATGGGAGCAAGATGTTCACTGTTTATACGGATGCATGTGGGACAGGGCTAGGCGCCGTCTTAATGCAAGAAGGAAGGGTAGTAGCTTATGGCGGGAGGCAGTTGAAGGTGCACGAAAAGAACTACCCAACCCACGAAATAGAGCTAGCCGCCATCGTCTTTGCACTCAAGTCTTGGCGACACTATCTCCTAGGTGAGAAGTTCGAACTTTACACTGACCATAAATCGTTGAAATATCTTTTCTCGCAGAAAGATCTTAACTTGAGGCAACAAAGATGGATGAAGTTTCTTGCCTCGTACGATTTCGAAATCTCCTACACTCCGGGCAAAGGCAACGTAGTGGCAGACGCGTTGAGCCGAAAGAAATTGACCCTAAGCCCGTTGTTTGTTGAAAGACAAAGCCTAGAGTTTATAGTCAGCTTCGACTTTAGGCCCTCCTCCGATTTCGTACCGGGCTTGCTTGCATCTCTCGAAGTGCGCCCAACTTTAGTGGATTCAGTAGAGGCAGCACAACGTGAAGACCCTCAGCTTGTGGAAATAATTGATAGGCTAATTAGGGGTGAGACTTCAAGTCACCTCAACAGATACTCCATTGACGATAAGGGTGTACTAAGGCGAGATGGAAGACTATGCGTCCCACAGACAAACGATTTAATAAGGAAGGTTCTCGAGGAAGCGCATCATTCCAAAATGACGATACACCCAGGCGGGGATAAAATGTACAAAGACATAAAAAGGACTTTCTTCTGGAACGGCATGAAAAAGGACGTGGCAGAATTCGTTTCTAAGTGTATGGTGTGCCAACGGGTTAAGGCGGAACAGAAAAAGCCTGGCGGACTGCTACATCCTCTGGAGGTCCCACAGTGGAAGTGGGATAGCATCTCAATGGACTTCATCGATGGGCTGCCTAGGTCTAGGAGAGGCAACACTAGTATTTGGGTAATAGTGGATAGGCTTACTAAAAGCGCTCACTTTTTACCTGTCAAAAGTAAGAGAACTGCCTCATCCCTAGCATCACTTTACCTCAAGGAAATCGTGCGACTCCATGGAATACCATCTAGCATTGTTAGTGACCGAGACCCCATCTTCACCAGCGAGTTTTGGCGGAGTCTGCAAGAAGCAGTAGGAACGCAGTTATGCTTGAGCACAGCTTATCATCCCCAAACCGAAGGCCAAACAGAGAGAGTGAACCGAGTTTTGGAAGACCTCTTAAGGCTATGCGTCCTCGACTTCGGAGGGACATGGGAAGACCACCTTCCTTTGGTGGAATTTGCCTACAACAACAGCTATCAAGCAACCATAGGAATGGCGCCCTTCGAAGCTTTATACGGAAGACCATGCCGATCGCCCACTTGTTGGTGGGAGTCCACGGATAAGCTCATACTTGGACCAGACATGATCCGAGAGACCTCAGAGAAAGTAGACTTAATACGAAGAAGGATGAAGACGGCCCAAGACAGACAAAAGTCCTATGCCGACAAGAGGAGGACCGACCTTGAATTTGAAGTTGGAGACAGAGTTTTTCTCAAGGTATCACCGCTAAGGAACATTGTTCGTTTTGGAACCACAGGGAAGCTAGCACCAAGGTTCGTAGGGCCATTCCCTATCATCGAGAAGATTGGGAAAATGGCCTATAGATTAGAGCTACCCGAGAAGTTGGCTGGAGTCCACAACGTCTTTCACGTTTCACATCTCCGAAAATGTCTGCATGAGTCAGCTGAAGTGGTAGAGCCAAACATCCTCGAAGAGGCCGAAGTGGAACGCGAAGCAACCATAAGGAGAGTTCCTACCCGCATCTTAGGAACGGAAGTGAAGAGGCTAAGCAACCGCGAAGTCAAGCTCGTCAAAGTTCAGTGGAGCGACGCCGAGGGAGACGCGACTTGGGAAACTGAAGATAGAATCCGTACTGCCTACCCTTTTCTGTTCGAGGGTACATCCTTGATCTTTCTTTTCCTTAAGTTGCGCTTTTATCTATCTATCTTTTTAGGTATATTTCCTCGACCGTATCTTTTAGGTAGAAAACCTTTGGATGAAAACATGTAGTTGAAACATGTTATGTATGAATGGTTGCAAGTGGTTGCAAGTGATTGCTAGTGGTTGCTCGTGGTTGCATATACACACACAATCTAGGTTTTAGATCGGCTCAGTCACTTCATATTGCATATGCATATATGTTTGTATTCGTATGTGGTTGAACTATAATGTGTTGTCATATGGATGTTGCATTTGCATTGAATGATTGTGCACTCATGTAGAATCATGAATAGGAAAATTTGCATACATAATGGATTCATGGCACTTACATAATTCGCATTAAGGAGGTCAACTGAATCAGTAGACCGCCTGATTTTGCATTAGATAAGTACATGTACACACACACTTTGCATATGATCATGAAGCATTAGAAGTCTTTTAAGGACAATGGATGCTCGTGTTTGATGGATGAGTAGATGGATGATTGGATGTTAGGATATACATTCCTCCTAACTTGAAGATTTCGGGGACGAAATCCTTTTAAGTGGGGGAGAATGTAACACCCCGGAAATTCTATAACTGTGGAATTAACAAATTAAAGTATAATCAAATTCAAATCAAAGAAATAAGGAAAACTGGATACGCCATTGCGTTCGTCTCGGAAAAATACGCGAAATAGAGTCCGAGTTTTCGAAAAACGGAGTCCGTATGAAGAAGATATGGCCTTCGGAAGTTTTGAATTAAATTTAAAATTCAAACAGAATAAAATAATATTTTGAAATGGGGCCCAATGGGCCAGGCGGATAAAACACCCGCCTAGCCACCCAGGTCGACTGGGCTGTCGACCTGGGCTACCCATGTCGACAGGGCTGTCGACAGCCCTTTCGACAGGGGTGTCGACCTGGTCGAGCCCAGTCAACCTGGCTGGCCAGGTTTGTGTTTGGTCGAATTTCAGTGGTCTGCTTTGTCATTAGGGCTAGGTGGCGGGTTTTTATTGGTCTCTCTTCCTAATGAATGGCTATGATCTAACCTAGCAACATCAAGGGTCCTAATTAGTTCCTAACCTCTATATAAACAACCCTAGACTAAACCCTAATCTATTCATTCAAAATTAAGAACATAGCCGCCATGTTGCTGAGGAACGACAAAGAATAGCCGCCAACTAAAGAGAGGATTAGGAAGAAAGTTCTAAGGCCTAAAGCAATTCAAAGCAACCTAAAGCTAATCAATTCAACAAAGGAATTTGCGTCTTCAATCCCTAAACTAGAGAATTCATCAAACCATTGTAAGTAAAGTATTACTTTGGTATTAATAAACAACTGTGTTGATGTGTATGCTTGAATTGTGGCAATGGAAGTAATTCATGTTTGTGCAAAATTATGTTATTCATTATAAAGAACTACATGCGGTAGTTCTATGCAAATATACGTTTGGAATATTGCGCAAATTGTGTAATCTATGTTGAAGCTACATGTATGTAGTTAATTGAAATTCATGCAAGTTTGGGGCTTTGATATTATGCCATCATATTATTGTGTATAAATCATTTTGCAAGTAATTGAAACAAGTTTGGTTGTTATAGTTCATATGAAAACTATGTTGGAATTTTGACACCATAATCCATGTATTAAGTCATGCTTTTGCAAATTTATGGCTAGGCTATGAATGATATTTGGCATATCTTATTTTAAAGGATTATATGATGACATGGCTAGGTTGGACTCAAAAAAATCCCCTTTTTGCAAGTTTAAAGTAAACACCATGTTTAGGAATATTTATGCATAAGTATGTTTGTACCATCGTTATGTGATTAGGCTAAAATCATGATTGAGTTGAATTATGCTATGTTCATGCTAGGAGTATTTTATGCCATGCTTATGTTTGACAATATGCCATGTTTATGCTAGAAGTATTTTATGCCATGCTTATGTTTGACAATATGCCATGTTTATGCTAGAAGTATTTAGGCCATGCTTATATTTGACATTATGCCTAAATAAGAATATAGGTTCATGTTGTAGTTAAACCTATGCAAGTTTACATGCCTTGATTTATGTCACCTATGTTTTATGACCAAAATATATGTCACCACTATGCAAGTACACCAATTTCTATTATGTATTTCCCAACGTCATATGCAAGTTCATGCGCTCACCTTCCTCTCTTTGTGTATACGCCATAAGCCTCCCCTTTCGCATGGCTAAATTGGGCTTTAAAAGGCTAAGCCCAATATATATAAACGGACTTGTAAAACGTGGGAAAATAACGTTGGGTTAAAATGAATTAATGAATGAAAATATAAAATAGAAGGGCCCAAATTCAAGTATGGGTTGGGCCCGTGGTTGGTGTAATCTTTACACCATTAACTTAATAATGGGCCGCAAATATTTACATATAAATAAAGAAGAATGACAAGATATGTAAATGTAGAACATACGATGTGTTTAACCCGAGGTTGGATTGAGTTGTGATGTAAACCTGCCCGGAACCGCCCGGCTGTCCAGTAGTCACAACAATACCTATCCAATGTGGGAGGTTAAATATGGAACCCTGCAAGGACCCGAGGTTAGACTGAGTTGTGGCGTAAGACTGCCCGGAACCAACCGACAACAGGCAGCCACAACAATACCTGTCTAATGTGAGAGGTCAGGGCCTTAATAAGACAATTAAGGCTGAGTCAGGATTGTTAGGATTAAGTGAACTAAAGACTTAATCAAAATTGAACATGCTAAACTAAATGGACTGGTGGGGTTAGGTTAGGAAACACTTAACCAACTTAGCATGTTGGCTAGAGATAGAAAACCTAGTAACGGGGGACCCTTTTCAGCAGTAACCCTAGAAGGTGTATCAGGATACCCTGAAACTAGGCAGGGTGGGGCACGATTACTGGGCTGATTGTAAGAGGTCAAAGCGACGGCGGTGGTGTAGCAGTGTAGGTTCTAACGGTGTGCGGGTGTGCACGCACTCCGACGCAGAAAAATAAAGCACTAGACACCAGTAGCATACCTTTGCACTCTAAGGTTGTGTCGGGTTGCCACTATGGGACTTGATACACCCCATGGTGGGACCAGCATAGGTAACTACAGACATCGGGGGCCGTAAGACACATGTAACTATGCGAGTAGGAGCCGATCATCGTAGAATGGATCACATCACCCTGATTATGGGGTGCAAATTGGAAACTAGTTTATATGGGTTCAGAGATTAACATGGGGTACGATAGTATATTCGACCCTAGACAACTTAACCAAGTTTATAATGTTGCCCACTTCCCGTTTTGCTTATCATACCCAGTTCTTTATTCATAGACAAAGTAGTACTAGACTTACTCAGGCTTTATGTCTGACTCTATTTTTCTTTCGTCTTCTTTCTTCCGTTTCCCCCCCCCCAGGTCCTCAGGGAGGGAACACAGCAGCTTGACCTACCTCAACATCCAGCTTGAAGAAGAGAAACGTATTGCTTGGACTTTCCTGTTTTGAACTATGGCTTTGGACAATCCACTATGGGGCTTTGGCAGTTTGTCTATGTTTTATTTATGCTTCTTTAAAAATGATGTACTCAAGACAGATTATGAAGTGTTATGTTATGTTTTTGGAAAGGATGTTGTTGTAACACGTATTTGACTTTTATGAAATAAAAGTTTGTTGTTGTTCTTCCGCTGTTTACAAATATGTGTTCTTATATCTGTCTTGTATATCTGTGACTTGTACTTATAAACCTCCACCAAAATTAGGGCATTCCCTTTGAGAGTGACCCTAACGGAGGTGGGGTGTTTCAGTAAACAAGAAATGATCCCTTGGCCCAATATCAAGTGATGACCCAAAACAGGGCCCAACTATACGGTCTAGTCGATCGGCTCCCTAAAAGCCTAACTCGTCAAGTGTCGGTGTCAATACGACCCAATCACGAAGTGTAGTCAGCTGCGCTTGGTCCACCCTAGGGTGTATCAAGTCCTAGGGTGCCAACCTCCGACACCAAAACAAGCACGCACAGTCTGAACCTACTGGTGCCAGTGCCTGCTTTTTCAACTCCGGACTATGTGCACGACCATAGTCCGTCTGAACCTACACTGGCGCACCTACTCGGCCGTCCCTTTTGGTCGCTTACAATCAGCCCAGTAATCGTGACCCACCCTAGCCTAGTCCCTAGGGTATCGTTGATACATCAAGAAGGGTTACTGCTGAAAAGGACCCCGCAAACTAGGGTTTTCTAGTGGGTTAAGTGTGTCACCCAAATCCATGACTTAACCCCATCCAATCAACATGTCAAAGTCGGTTAAGTATTTTCAAGTGGTCCATGACTTAACCTTATCCATGTGGCATTAATTTACTTAATGCACCCAACCTCTCACATTAGACTTCGTTGTGGTTACTGGATGTGTCGGGCGGGTCCGGGCAGCTTTACACCATAACCTAGTCTAACCTCTGGTTTTCTAGTGCGATATGACCAACTACTCACATTGGGTCCTATTGTTTGTAGCCACCGGGTTTGCCGGTCGGTTCCAGGCAGATTTACGCTACAAACTCAACCCAACCTCGAGTTGGCCATTCTCATATTTTCAAAGTGCCATGTCCACGTTACATGTTTATAATCATTTAAGTTTGCCTAACTAGCCATAACATATTCCCATTGTATGTATATTCACATCAACACAAATAGATCGAGAGGGAATATACAAACATGACAAAGATGGGTATAAGATGTCATAGTTTTACCACAAGTTAAACATGGTGGTATTGAGGCAAATGTTTACTACATAACTTGCATATGGGGTCATTAGCCTCAAAACATGTATGACATTATACTTAGAAAAATAAGGTGATAACATGGTGATAGTTGAACATGGGGTGACTAGCATATAGTTCAACATTATAGGCAAGTTATTATATAGGTCATGAGGGGTTTTATGTTGCATTATGCACAATCCACAAACAAAGCTCATAGCTTTCTACTCAAAAGTCAACATGAACGGTACTAGGTTCATGATAGGTAAAAATTATGTCCACAAACATAGATCAAGAGGGTCATGAATAGATCTATGCATACAATTCAAGGCAAGCATAACACAAAAGTCCCATTTCAACTTGCTACATGTCATATTAAGTTCATAGTTTAAATCTAAGAGTAGAATAGGGCTTACAAATCATGGCTATGAGATCTAGAGCAACTAAAATAAGATTGAGACGAAGCCACACTAGCAAATCCCCAAATAAAGATAATAAGCTCCACTTAAAGCCTTGAGAAATAAGAAAATAGCTCTTTAAGAAAGATGGCTCCTTGAATTAAGAAAGATGGCTCCTTTGATTAAGATTTAATTTAGAGTGTTTGATCTCCAAAGTTGAAGGTGGAGGCCATGATTAGAGAGCATTTTGGCAGCACTTAGTTGTAGGATTGATTTGTGTGGGTTTAGGCTAGGTCTTAGGGTCTTTTTATAGAGATTAGGGTTAGTTTAGGCCGTAGGATTAACACTAAAACGAATTTGAGCCATTAAATCACGTCACTAGCCAACAAAACCAGACCCAGGAGCCAAAACAGGTGCACCAGGCCAACCTGGCCGACCAGGGAGGTCGACCCCCAGGTCAACCCCCAGGTCGACTCCCAAGACGACCTGGTTGGGGCAGGTCGACCCCCCAGTCGACCTGGGTTGGGCGGGAATTTTTCCCGCCCAGTCTGTTTGGGGTGAATTTGAATTCTGAACTCAAATTTGAACTGTTTTTGAACTTGGAATTTTCTGAAAACTTTGACGGGCCATAACTTGGTCATACGGACTACGATTTTTGAAAACTCGAACTCTATTTCGCGTATTTTTCCGAGACGAACGCAGTGGCACAGCTCGTTTCCCCTGATTCAGAATTTAACATTTAATTCTGCCTTGATTTATGTTATAACATGTTATTTATAATACGAGTTGTTACACTAGGGTTAAGTAATAAGAAACACTTAACCAATATAACTTGATTTGTGGTAGGGTTAAGTTAACTAAGGCAACACTTAACCATTATAACATGTTAATTAGACAAGAAGGTGAGGTTAAGTAAATTTAGAACACTTAGCCAATATTGCATGAATGAGTAGGGTTAAGTAATAAGAAACACTTAACCATTATAACATGAATGGGTGGGGTTAAGTAATAAGAAACACTTAACCAATATTGCATGAATGAATAGGGTTAAGTAATAAGAAACACTTAACCGTTATAACATGAATGGGTAGGGTTAAGTAATAAGAAACACTTAACCAATATTACATGAATGACTAGGGTTAAGTTAATAAGAAACACTTAACCAATCCAACATGATAAGTGGGGCGGGGTTAAGTTAACAAGGAACACTTAACCAACATGACATGACGAGTAGGAAGGTTAAGTAAACTTTGGGTAGGTGGGTAATATTAGTAAATATAGGCCCACAAACTTAACCATAAAATAAACATGCTTGAATCAGTGGAATGGTTAAGTACATGTCAGTATTGGTGGGTAATATTAGTAAATATAGGCCCACAAACTTAACTGTTAAATAAACATGCTTGAATCGGTGGGAGGGTTAAGTACATCTCGTGTAGCGTGGATAATGTTTGTATACATAGGCCCACAAACTTAACCATTAGAAAACCCTAGTAACGGGGACCCATTTCAGCAGTAACCCACATGGAAGTATCAAGGTACCCTGAGTTAGGCAGGGTGGGGCACGATTACTGGGCTGATTATAAGCGGTCAAAATAGTGGCAGGGGATGCGGCAGTGTAGTTCCGATGGAGTATTGGGCGTGCACGTGCTTTGGAGTGGAAAAGAAGGCACTGGGCATCAGTAGTTTCACACTCTTCATCTTGAATTGTGTCGGGTCGCTCCCATCGGGATTGATACACCTTATGGTGGGACCAGCACAGGGTAGCTACACGCAAGAGAGGGCCGATTGACATAGACACAAAGAAAGTTAATACGAGTAGGGAGCCGATCGATAGGGTAGTAAGGATACATCGAACATATTCATGGCAATTAGGCAGGTTGAGGTGGAATCCTCATAATCGATGTACACCTGAAGGCCTCCATAATTACGGGGATCGGGATCACGTTATCATTTTATACAGATTACTAGTTGGGACGCTAGTTAGGTGGTGTAGAGATATAGAAATCAGAACAACATGGTAGTAGGGAAGCAGAGAGAGAGAGAGTAGAGGCTCATTCAGTTATCGGCGCATTTAGGTTATCTTGCCTTATAATACCTTATGCTTATCTTGCCCCATGTTATCTTGTAATATGGTATTGTCTTATATTTAGTTTATTCATGTCGTGACACTTTTCCTTGTTTAAATGCTGAGAATCACTGAGCTTACTGAGACATTATGTCTGACCCCGTTTTCTTTTGTCTTCTTTTCTTCCGTCCCCCCCCCCAAGGTTAGCAGGGAGGGACTTAGCTCAGTTCTCTTTCCAAGATCGAAGATTGTGATGTTTTGCTTTGGACTCATTGCTTTATTGTTATGGCTGGCTACTGCTTAATTGGGGAATTATGTTATGTTATTTTATATTAAGCTTCTTTTGAGAAACAAGACAGATATTTGATGTAATGGGTTTTGAATTGTGCCACTATGGAATAAAAGTTTTAATTGTTTTACGCTGCTGTAAATAGTCTGTCCTGTAATTCAACTGCATCTTTTACCTAAAGCGCTCAGCCGAAGTTAAGGAATTCCATTTGTGAGTGACCTTAACGGAGGTGGGGTGTTTCAAACTCACATTTCGAAAGATTTTGGTTTGAGATCCCGAAGTGAAATGTGCTTTGATATAAAAGCTAGATATGTGTATCAAATGATTTGAAATAAGAATTCAGGAATAAAGTCCAAAGAAATAATTTATGTAAATTGGATTGGATTTCAAAAAATCTAAATTTGGGGTTTTAGCATATATGGGTATATTAGAAAATTGCATGGTGCATGATGCATTGTAGATCCATATATCTATTATTGGTTATTGTTTAGGCACTGGGATTCATGAGAAGTAAACCCATTCCGTGTTATACGGAGTGGTCCCATGATTTCCCAACTTTTAAAGTAAAAATTTAATTACTGTTTTAGTTCTCACACCAGTCCCATGATTGACTCGGAGTTTATTATTTCTACGTGAACTCTGGATGGTCATATTTTCCACACGGACAGCTAGTAGTTTTGTTTTTCGCAAATACTTTCTTTCACAAGATCCTGGATTACAGCTGGAGCTATATTCAGAATGCTATGTATCCGTGTATTTCCTTCAGTTGTGTTAGTTGATGTATTTCAACTCCGCCTTGTATTTATACATTATATTCCCGCTGCTATGTTATTTATTCTCTGATATTATTCTTCTGCTGTGTAATATTTATTCATACTCTTGTATTCTTGTACTCTGATATAAATTTTTGCAATAGCAATGAAATGTTCTCGTGTTTGTGCTCGAGTGCATCGTGTTCTCAAAACAGTCCGCCTTCATGTTCGGTTTAGGCCGGCCGAGAAGTCCGGGTCGTCACATTGCACATAGGACACAGAGGATAGCATTAAATAGGCTTATCCCAGGTGCAGAGTGGATATCTCTGATTAGCTCTAGTGAGAGGTATATTTATGTTATGTTAAATTACTACTTAGTTCCTACTTTGCCATCATTTTTTTTCAGGGATGAAAAAGTTTTTGGTGGGGAAGATTGTAAAAACCGTATTTTTGGAACCAATTTAAAATTGGTTTTTAATTGATTTTCATAGAAATTAAATATTTTAAATGAAATATTTTGAGAATAAACAATTTAAGATTTATTTAAATCGAAGTTCGAAATAAAGTTAAAGTTTAATAAAACGATCTTGAAATGGTGAGGTAGTTTGAAAATTTGATTTTAAGCTTCGAATGGATGTATAGAATTCAATATAAATCAGAATTTAATGAACGAGGAAACGTTGAAATATTTTGAATTGTAATTTTCTAACGAATGTAAGAAATTGAGATTTCACTTTTTAAATTGTGAGTTATGCCCAAATTAAAATTGAGAATAGTCGTTATGGAATATAATATTTAGCCTTAAAAGTCACATTTTGCATGCGGATGAATTTCAACTCAAAACCACTTCCATTGAGTTCAAAATTTCGTTTGCATATTCGAAAAATATAAACATCGATACCTTTTGAGTTAGGGAGATTTGGTCTTTTTCATTTGGGTTTATGACCAAAATATCACTTTTTACAAGTTAAGAAATTTGGAATAGAAACCACTTCCATTGAGTTTAAAATGACATTTACATGGTCGAAAGCTATAAGGATCGATATGTTTGGAGTTGGTGAAATTTGGGACATGGGTTAGGCCTTGGTTGGCTAAGCCTAGTCACTCACTTAAGTGCCCCGGATGAGCCTTTCCTTTTCATTCACTCAAAACACTTAGAAGAAAATAGAAAAATGGGGAAAGGAAAGGGAAATAGAAATTCCTAAGCTAGGGTTCTTGATTCAAAGCCATATTCTTGTTGAAATCAAGTGTAGAAGCTTAGGTAAGCTCCTATTCATCTTCTCCATCTTCTCTAGCTTATCTGCTCTTTGATTTTTGATCATTCCTATGAACTATCTCTTAGGAAATCTATTTATATAGGCTTAGATTGGAGGTTTCCATGCAACATTGGAAGAGAGGGTGATTTTTCTTGTTGTTGGGTACATTCCTTGTTTGTAAACAAGCAAAGGTGATATTTTCTATCATAATATGTGTTATGAGAAATTTAAACCCAAAGGGCTAGTGTCCATTGACTATGAAGTAGTTGGTTAAGTTTGGGTTGATAGAATGACTACTGATTGATCATATGAGTTTAACATGAGGTTAAACGTTAAGTATTGCAATAAAAATCATTTTTATTTAATATAGGTGAGTTATTGATGAACTCACAACTATGCCACAAGCAATGGCTTGTAAAAGAGTAACTCAATGTTCATTTGGGTTTGTGTATGCTAGTGGAATGGATATGCTTGTGTAACTTAGACGATTTCATATATTTGTGTTGCATTGAGTTGAAAATTATGATGAGGGTTGTCCATATGATCTAATTCATATGCTATGGGTGGATTTGGTGATCTTGTAAAGCTCCATTCCCGCCCCAGCAAAGTCTTAAGTCTTCACAAGTCATTTGAATCGCTTTTGCAAGCATTGGTTTGGAATTTAGTTCACCTTTGAATTTGTAATCAAAACCATTGCAAATCTCAAGTATGAATGTTTGTGCATATGCATTTGGGTGTTGTAATTTGTTTCGGCAAGTCCTAGAAGCCTTATATACATGTATATAACATCATGGGCCTTCGAGCATTTATCGATATCATTTTGAACATGTTTCCTAGGATAATTATGCTTTGGAACAGGATTCAGAAGTTTGAATTATTCAAATTAGACATCTGAACTACTTCAAATAATTATGTAAACAAACAAAACAATTCAAATGCCAGAAATTTTTAATTCAGATGTCTGAATTATAATTCAGACGTTTGACCAAAAAAATTCAAACGTCTGAAATAGCCCAAAAATGAACTAAATCCTTGCTGTATTAGGAAATTGCAAATTCAAACATCTGAAATATGTTTTTGGGCTGTTGACTAGTGGAGACCATGGTCAACAGTTTAGATCCATCCAGGCTCTGAGTCGGCTGAGTTTTGGCCCATTTCGACTTCGTTTGTGACTTATCTGTTTCACTAATTCGAGTATTGAATTTGATATGACACGAGTATTAACTATTATATGACTCGAGTATTTAATTCGATGACCAAATTGAGTTCTCGACTAAACCTTTTTACATATGGTAATGAACAATGAACGCCAAAGATTTAACCCAGGAAAAGAAATTGATTTGAAATTATATGCGACGATTATTTGGAAAGACCGAGTTAAATCTCATTTCAAATAATTAAACAACGACTTGAAGTCAAAGATAATGAAGACAGTGCAAGACCGGTAATCTTCACATCGAATGGATTACTACTGACGCGTCGGATATGGGTAGCTCCCTTAAAGGGGTTATAGTGGTAGTTGTCCGGACGTACTTTTCTATTGCCCGGATATGCGAGGACCTCTCTTCTATATTGGACATGTAGAATGAGGAATAAGGTGCCTCCGGTTTCGTTCAGACCTAGAATGGACATTTGAATGGATTGTACGTTTGACAGCATAATTTGTGCAATGTATTTGATCTCTGCTAAATATATATCTGTTTGGTGGTAGGGAATTTATTCTCTTTCTGAACACCCTTCTCTGAGATGTACGAGCTTAGAAGTTATATATTGGTGGAAATCAACAACATGGTATAGTTTGACAGTGTTGCATGCTAAGATGCTATTGATCGAGGCTTTTATTGAAAAGTAAACTCTTGTAGATAACCATCAAAGCATATATTTAAGTAGCAAAGCTTTGTGTATAGCGTTAATTCGCGAGCCACACACCCGGTATGAGTCAGAAACAGGATAAGGGACGCAAGGAGTGCACACGTTTCTTTCAAGCTAGAAGTTATGTCATGGTATGGAGCCCAGACATTTTTACTTATATGGATGATGGATTGCGAGATGCCTCGGATTAGAGCCGACTAAAAGACTCGAGTGATAGGACTGATGGGACCGAGAAACATATTGTTCAGGAATAACTAATCCTCAAAAGTAAGGGAGGAACGGCCTTGCACGTTCCAAGGGTTGCTAAGGGCACGATCCTGTGTCATCTTGCTAGAGGTGATCAGAAACCGGTAAGGAGTACATCCCTTTCCTTGGCTCATGTGTCATCTATGATTGATACATTTATGTTGAAATTGTTTTTGAAACATCTAGACATTAATAATAATATCAAATGATTTTGGTTTACGCGCATCAAGCATGTTTGGCTATTATAAGGTAAAACTCTATCCTCCACCTAGTGTTGCATTGTGTGATGGGACCTAAGTCTTCTATCGGCTTCAATTTTCTAAAAAGCATTGCGTTGTTTACTGGATTTACTTTATCTTATGCACTGGCAATCCAATGGAGTAAACTTTCATGACATAGGGTGTAACACCCCGAATTTCAGTAAATATTAATGTTCACAAATTAAAGAATAACTAATTTCAGGTGTGAGAATTTAGGGAAACGTGTTGCGCCATTGTGTTCGTCTCGGAATTCTGGTTGAGAAGAGTCCGAGTTTGAATGAATTGGACTTCGTATGAAGAAGTTATGGCCATCCGAAGTTTTAGAAAATTCAAAACATATTTCAAAAATTCAAAATTCGAAAATTCAGCCCCAAACAGGCTGGACGGGAAAATTCCCGCCCAGGCCCAGGTCGACTAGGGGGTCGACCTGCCCCAGGCCAGGTCCACTGGGGAGTCGACCTAGGGGTCGACCTCCCTGGTCGAGCCCAGGCGACTTGGGTGCACCTGAATGGGTTTTTGGGCTATGTTTTGGGGGCCTGTGACGAAATTTGACGGTTCTGATCTATCCTAGGGTTAATCTAAAGGCCTAAATAACTTCCTACACCTATAAATACATCCTAATCCTAACCCTAAACCTCATTAAAACTATAAACAAGGCCGTCATGCTGTCGCTTTGCAACCTAGAAGTAGCCGCCGCAAATTAGAGGAAGATTAAAGCTAATCAACTCAACCTAATTCAACTCTACTCAAGTCTAGAGCTTCAACAACGAATCGAATAACATCGGTACAACAATTCTACATTAAGTTTGATTAATTGTTCATTATTCTCTAAACCACGAAAGGTGAGTTTTATGTCTTTAATAAGCCGATTACTAATTTAATTAAGATAGGATGTAATTGAGGTTATATGGTTATGTTTGTGGATCAATGGAAAATATGTTGTATACATGCTATTTGTTCATGATACTAGTTTTGTTGTAAATCCCTCTTCATATGTAAATCACTATGTCCAACATTGATCCATTATGACACCATGTTTGATGCAAGTTTTGGTGTTAGGTTATATGCTAGTTTTTGTGAGAATTGTTCACAAGATTATATGTGAATCAAATGACATGATGCAAGTTCTACACCCTTAAGATTGATCTATGACATGTACAACTTATGCAAGTTTTACCCCTTTTGATTTGATCTATGACATGAATAACTTATGCAAGTTACCCTATTTATTTAGACCTATGACATATATGATTCATGCAAGTTTGGGATTGTTGCTTATGATAGTTGGGTTTAACAATATGATCATACATGCAAGTTGACACTTTCTAAATCCATGATAATGCAAAAGTTATGCTAGTAATGTTGAAGTTAGATCCATTGTGTATAAATTTGTGATGTATCTTTCCTTTTAGACTTATTGCTAGTCTAATGTACATACGTGTTTGTCATGTTAAGAGAACGTATTACGTGGGGACGATGGGGTTAATATTATACACATGTAAGATAAATTGTGGTGAAATTGGTATGATTTTGCATACCATAAATTGATGGACATAATTGAGTCAATTATGGACATCGTTAAAATCAGTACATTGGATAGGGAAAATTAATTCAAATTGTAGGGATGATTAATTAGGTGTAATTAATCGTCTAAGACACGAGGTTGGACTCTTTTGTAGCGTAAGACTGCCCGGACCCGCCCGGCATATCCAGCAGCTGCAAATGTCAGTCTGATGTGAGGGGTCTTAGGCATAAACTAAATACGTGACAGTTGTAAAGACACGAGGTTAGGCTCTTTTATGGCGTAAGGCTGCCCAGACCCGCCCGGCAAATCCAGCTGCCATAAATGCCAGTCTAATGTGAGAGGTCTTTATAAGGTTACGGTCTTAATAAATTAAGAAACACTTAACCAGATAAGCATCTAGTGGGGCATGAGGGGTTAAGTGGGTGCCTTGGGTGGCATGTGAAAATCTAGTGGTTGCCTTGGGTAGCAATTGAAATACGATTAGAATACTTAACCAAAATTACAAACATGTAAGTGAACATGACTAAAGGGTTAAGTGGGATACACTAGAGGGGGCCAAGCTTAGGTGGATAGCTTGTGCCAAGTAATGGGGGCCCATTTCAACCAGTAACCCATACGTATCTTTGTGAGCTCGACCCATGTCAAGGACGGGACACACATACAGGGCTTGACTTTAAGAGGCCAAAACGGGTTAGTGGTGGCAACGCAAGTCCAACGGGTTCATACGCGTGCGTGGGCCCGGGCTGGTAGGTAAGACGTTGTTGCATCGTGTAGGTATAAGCCGCGCAACGTTGGTGGTATCAGGTTGCCACTTTGGGGAATGATACACCCCACTGTGGGGCCAGCACGGTTATCTACGTTTAGGGAGCCGATCGCATGGGGGTAGTGGGTACACCCAGTGGAGACAGGGGCAGACGGCACCTATGTAGTCAGCTAGGGGTACACGAAACTACTAATAAGATTAAAAAGTCCATTAGTGGGATCAACCTTTAGGAGTGACTAGTGTGGTGAAGTGTAGTAGTTATCCTTGTGTGGTTAGATGCGTCTTTACCGTTATCTTCGTTCATCCTATGTCTAGTTGGCTGCTTAGTGTAGCCATTTATCCCCAGTCGTTACCGTATACCGAGCTTATGTCTTACCGTAGTTACTTTAATAATTGTATTGTTAAAGTTATAGGACTCGCTCAGACTTATGTCTGACCCCGTTGTTTTCTATCTTTTTCCCCCTCAGGTCCTCAGGGTGGACCTAGCACTAGTGGAGTTTGATTGGATTGCTATATCTCTCTTTTGGAGCTTGGACCGCTGAATTAAAGTCCAGCCTATCATTTTCCTTATGGCTATTAGTTTTAGTAGTGGGATTATGTATTTTGTTTTTATCAAGATGGATATTATGTACTTGACTCTAGTTTATGGTTTTGTGATGTAACCAAACATGTTTACCTTCTGCTGCAATGAAATGAAGTTTTAAATTTTCAAGTATTACTTTATATCTGTCTTGTTGTGATTTTCTGTTCTATATACACTAAAATGCTCCACCGAAGTTAAGGCATTCCCTTTGTGAGTGACCTTAATGGGCGTGGGGTGTTACATAGGGCATGGTCCTGTGATTTGCCTTATACTTTAAATAAGTTAAGTAGCTGTAGAATTTCTCATACCAGTCCCATGACTGTCTCGTATTTTGTTTTCCCCTTGCAAACTTGGGTGCCCACTTTTTTACATGGGCAACCAGTGAACAGGTGATTGGTTTTCTTTTGGATATGCGTTGTAGCGTGGGGTTCTCTTTTGGCTGAAGATGAAGACCTATCTTTTTATCATTTCTTTTGTACTTTTAAACATTTCCTTATGTGTGTTTATATTTGATTCCGTTGTAGACTTATTATCTATTTGATGAAACTTGTTATGTACTAAGTAAGATTCTGTATTTTTGTAACCCTGATGATGATTATGATTCCACTGTTATGATATGATGTAAATTACTCTCCAACTTTATGTATTATGCTATATTCTATATTCTGCTGATGTGATTAATGTGTTATTTTCGAAAGACCAACCTTGCCACCGTGGAGCGGGGGTTTAGTTCGTGTCACAAATAATCTCAAATCCCAAAAGTTGTCGATCAATAAATCATAAAATATTAACACATTTCACAAAATAGAAAATGGATTGATTGGTCGTTTTAACACACCAAGGAGAATTACATATAATTTTTTTCATTTCAAATTATTTTCCTTTTCTTTTTATTTAAGAGCACACTGACCATGCACAACCAGATCTTTGATTCTTAAATGAGGTCAGTTGCAGCTTAAAAATATGTAATCTCTTAACCATGCATGACCAGAGCCTGGATTTTTAAATTAGGTTAGAGAAACACTAATGAATATTATATTTTTATTATTTTCTGGTTCAAAGAAAAAACTCCTCAGTATATAAAACCAATAAGGATAATAGAAATGCGGTAGGTACAGAAATGGTTGTGAAATAAATTTCTAAATTAATCATATTATGAAATATGTTCAAGTGTAATGGGAATCTTGAAAATTTTCAATTGTCTCTACTTATGAAAAATAACATAGTCACATTTCCATCACAAATATTTCCACTATTTATTTAAGATGATTTTCAAATTATTAAACTCTACACATTAGTATAAAATCATGATGGATGGCAAAATAATGGTAGATAATGGAGATGTTCGTGAAATAAGCGCCAACTCAACGATATTATAACAACTGTTCAATCATCATGAAAATTTAAATGAAATTTTTGCACATTATGAAACATACTACAGTCATAATTCATCACAATTTCAAATTTCTGACAATAATTTTGATTAATTTTAAATACAGTTTAATTTGGATATTGATTTCAATTTCTGAATAAATAATCAATTAATGATTTTGAAATTGAAAACTCAATCACAAGAGGGAATCATAAAGATTTATGCAAGACTAGAGGAATTTAAAAAGATCTATACAACATGTAAAATAAGGAATCAAAATAGATGAGAGAGAAAATTGTAATACACTTGTGATACTACTTGCTGTCTCTATTAATGAGAATTTTAATATGACACTGGTGTTAACAACGGTATCTCAGACAACGTTATCCAATCATCAAGCCCAAGCGAATAAATCAAATAATTCAGTTCCATTTTTCATAGTAGCAAGACAAATTCAGAAGAAGTTCACAAGAAAGCTTTCATAGACTTTACAACAAGTTCAAGAGAACAAATTGTAATCCAAGATGTAAAGGAACGGTTTATTTGAAATCACCTAAAGAGAAGTGAAAAACTTCAAAATTTTAGTGAATCAATCAGAAAATAATTTTTTTTCTAATCCAAGAAAATGTGAGATTCTAGATATTAAACATACTCAATTAATTTCAAACGAAATAATATCCCAGTAAATGATCATGATTTTAGAATGGATTTCAGGCTGTTGCACAAGAATATATGCCAAAAAGATTTTCAAATTAAAGTAGTTAAGTCAAGCAGTAGATGGCACCAAAACAAGTAGTTGTGTACAAACATTTTCAAAGCGATTTCTTTTATCAGAGCTGAACAACAATCAATTTCAAAGCGGACATGTCAACAGAATTCTGACAGTTACAGGAGATGATTCATGACCTAAGATTAGATATATAGTTTATTTTAAATCATTTGAGGGAATATGAAAATCTCAAGATTCAATGAATCGATCACACCAGATTATAAATTTCAAACAAAGATGTGTGGGATTCAAGAAATCAATAATTTGAAATGATTTAAAACAAACAAATATTCAAGTCAAATGATCATGAAATAGCAGTGAGTTTCAAAAACCAGATTTTCAAAGAATTTTTTACTGTTATTTCTGACAATCACAAAAGAAATTTCCAGAATATTTACTTCAAACATGAGAGATATTTCATGATCCAAAATTAAAAATAATTTATTTGAAATCACTTGAATCAATGTAAATTTGGGGACACAATGAATCAATCACACAAGATTAATATGTCAAATCGAAGAAGTGTGTATGATTCAAAATATCAAAAATTTCAGATGATTTCAATCAAATAAATGTCCAACCAAACTGATCATGAATAATGATGAATTTCATGACGTAACACAATGATTCAAGTTAAAAAATATACTTAGAAATAATCAAGCCAATCCAAAAATCAATGAAATGATCACAACAGAAAATTAGTAGTGTGTTGTAATGAGTATTAATTTTCAAGCCTTTCCAAAATGAATTAGAAGAAACTCAAAACAGAAAAGGTGCATAAAATTTCATTAATTTTACTGATCTTCGAAAAATTTAGGATTCAAATTAACACGTTTAAGATATAATAAGAATACTTCAACACAGTTAGGAATTCAGAAATTAGAAAAGAATTAAACTTCAAAATAATTGTAGAAATTTACATTTTTGAATTTAAGATGTGGGTATGATTAAAACATTGGAGTTTTATCTAAATAAAGCGAATTTTCAGAAAACTATGAATTCTGCAATTCAAAGTTAAGAAACTCAAAATAAAAATAAAAATAATTTGGTAGTGTTAAATCAAATGAGAAATAGCCAAGAGAAAATAGAAGCGATAGAAGAGGAATAAAATAAAACCAGATAATATTAACAGAAATGAGTTTTGAGTTCATGCCTGTAATCAGTGTGAATCAATGAATCTCTAACTCAGCAAACTTGGCCAAGGAACCCTGTATGATATAGAAATATGGAACAGCTTGAATTCAATTCGCTTTCGCAAAGCAGTTCCTAGCCAACTCCGGTACCTAAGAATTTAAGAGATCGAGTGGTCCGACAAAATTTGTAAAACCACTCACAGTTTTGTTCACATGTTTTGGTACCCAGACTTGTTTGTATAACAGTCCAACAAAATTTACTTTTATGCATTTAGACACCCAAATATGTTTAAATTTAGTTGAGTTCATTTTATTTCTTTCTGTGGTTCAAGATGGTTTGAATGGATTGCACACAACCAGTTTCCATCCCATTTATGATTTAAAAATCCTTTGAAATTATCAGAGTTTGAATTTTCAAAACGATCTTTTTCAAGCCAATTTGAGGAATTTTTAAAACCATATGGATTCAATTTTTCAAAGTTATTAAAACACAAATTTTCAAATCGATTACAACTCAAGTCATTTGAAGAGTTTTTCAAATCAATTGAATTTTTCATTCGAACAAATTTATTACGTTTTCCCAACCTAAGGCCATTTCTATTTCCAATAGAAATTTGGTTTTGTAACAACATATTCAATGATTTTTTCCTATAAGAAAATTTATCCAAAATTGATTTTAATCGTTCAGTTTTGGATTTAAGATCACTATTCTTTTTTACAAAATTTGTACAACGATTGATATTGATATTTCTCCTTTCAGCGTCATTTTGTTTCTAAACCAAGTTTTCATTTTCTAGGAATTTGATTTTGGTCTTGGATTCAAAAATCTCATATTCAAACTGAATTTGTTTTTCAAAATGTTTTTTCTCAGAAATCTTGAATTTTTCAATCTCGTTTTCAAGCTCTTTCGATATAGATTCAGTTTTCAACAAGCTTTATTTTTCAAAAATTTCAAGTTTGGATTTTCAGATGTCTTAAAAATATCCAATTCCTTTTGCAGGAAATTATTTGAACTTAATAACTCAATCTCGTTCACTTTTAGGATCAATATTTTATTCTCAAGCTTTTCAGTATTTTTACTGAGATAAATAAGATCGGTTTTCAATTTCAAACAATTTTTACAATCAGACTTTTCAAATTTCCTTACGTTTTCAATCTTTAATTCCAAATCATGATTTTTGCTAGTCAACTCAAGATTTTTAGATTATAGAGGTTTGTTTTTCAGTTGGAGTTTATCAACAGATTTAGTTAAATCGGCATATATATAAACTATATCTTCATAAGAGAAATTTATGTCTCATCGTCTGATCCATCTGAAATTTTATCTATATCTCCTTTCAAGCATAGATCTGAATTTGAGTTTGCCTTCTGGGGATTTTAGCTGTTGTTGTCAATTTTTCCATACTTCGCATCGAGAGTATTCCAGATTTCCTGCACAGTAGGCTATATTGAATATCATCAATATAAGAATATAAAATATGAATAGCACGAGAATTAAACCCAATATCGACCATATCATACCCATTTATAACAATGTTCCAATATTTAATATCAACAGATTTCAAATAGGATTCCATTCGTCATTTCCAATTAAAAAAACTGTACCATTAAAAATAGTTGGAATATGACCGGTCTGACTCTCAGAAGGCAAACAACTAGGGAACACCATTACTCTAGAGTTAATGAAATACCAAGCTATGATACCATTTGTTGGATATAGATATACCCTAGAGTGGGGTGAATAGGGATTATCGAATTTAGTTCGAGATATTAAAAAAATGCAGGAAATAAACAACACAAAATTTTCCTAGCTTCAGCAAACCTTGCCTACTACTTCATACCTAAGATTTTTACTAGGTATTAAAAAACATATCCCCCTTACAAACTTTTGTAAACTCGCAATCCCTTCAACTGTCCTAATCCTAAGCTCAAAATCCTAGACTTATTTCTGTCCCTGAAACTAGATTTTTCCTAGTCACAACCTGTAACTAGTAAACCTTAATTTTACAGGAAAAATCTACTAAACCTTATTTTTGATTACATGAAAAAACTAAAACAACAAAAAAAAGAAACTATAAACTCCTTGTAATAACGACGAAGGGTTATCCCCTTTTGTTACTTCGTTCCATTGAAAAACTGGGCCGACCTTACTCTTTATTTCATTTCATTTTTTCTCAAAAAAATGTCGGCTAGGCTTTTCTTCGAATTCGCATTGAAACTGATCGTGGATTGTGACACTCCTTCAGTTGATTAATGTTGGTTCCTTGCTCAAAATCGAATCATAATCTTGCTCAATCTGATGTGGTAAGCTTTCTGATTTTATTTCAGAATATGAATTGATTTTCTGTGGGTTGGATGGATTTTTATCGATGAAGAGTGTTGTGTTTTTTATAGGGTTATTGAAAACACTTTTGCGCTCTAATTTTTCTAATGACTTGTTTTGATTTTGCATGAATCTGTTGCCTATATTTTTCCTCTGTCAATTTTCTGAGACCCGAAACAATTTGAGCATTTCTGGGAATAGTTTGTGGCCCCTTGCGTGAATTTGTTTGATATAAATTCTTTGTTTCCATTATTAACAAGCATGCCGTGAATTCCATGATGATTTCTGTAAACGATTTTCAACCCAATTGAAAAAGGGATTTCTGAAAAGACTGTGATTTCTTGCCCAAAATAATTGTGTATGACTTGCCTTGTTGAATTGAACATTTGGCAATGTTTTGCGACATGTTCTTACCAAAAAACAGTTTGCAAATTTCTAAATTTTTGCCAAAAAATTGTCCAATGCTTTTCAAATTCTGGGGTATTAAAATTGCTTCCTAGCCTTAGATTCCATTCGAATTTCTTGCCATAATTGATAACTTTGGTCTCTTGAAACCCCTGTAATTTTTGCATGCTGAATTTTTGGCTTGTCTCATACTTAGTCAAACTAAACTTGTCCATGCTGATTTTCCTTTTACTGCGATTGACTGGAATGAATTTGTCACCAAAAAAAATTATCCGTTTGCTCTAGTCATTGTGAATACCATCTGCCAACTACAACATTCTTCGAATGAATTCTAAAATAAGATCCCGCCTAACATTATGAATATGGAAATATGCATTTGCACTTGAACATGCTAGCTTGAATTTGAAAAAGAATAAACTTGCATGTCGGTTTCAAAGTGATTTCAAAACTGGAAAGATTTAAATTTCATACCAATTTAAATCAGGAAATATTTGGCTGAGCATGATTGATGGATTTTACACACGTTAATTTTAAGTCATAATTTCCATCATTTCATTTTCTCTCCTTTTACTTCTCTATGTAGTTATAGATGTACATTGTGTATTCATGTTGTTTGTAGCACTTGCCATATTGTTGCGCTTGTACTCGAGTTGTAGTTTTCATGTGAGCTTTGCACATGCTCGATTAACCTGTGCTCGTATGATTTTCTTGGCTAGAATGGTTTGTGCAATACTGGAAAACAGTCACACGCCACTGTTTACCATTGCAAGCTTTTGCTGTGAGTATTAGTACCGTGTCCATTTATATTGGTTGTCATGTCAAGCTCCATGTGTGTATATGTACCTACATAACATGTATTACATATATACATATAAGTTTGCGTTTGTGTACACACTTGCATAGGCTTTTGATATCATCCTGCGCCATGTCTTGCTGTTGTAAGTTTGATCACTTGAGACACCATTTTATCTTGTCTTGGTTATTCTTGGACTTGAACATATGATTGTCTGAATTCCATATACATGGTTTCTTTCTTCTTGTCCACTTTTGCATAAGTGTATGCTACTTGACACTTGTGCTTGAAAATGAACCATGCTTATACTGGTCATGTTGTAATGTCCAAATCTTGGCAGACCATACTTGAGTTTGCACTTTCATTTTCTTTCTGTTGTGATCATGGCAGACTTGATATCCATGTGTGTGTGTGTATATAAACACATGCATATATATAAATATACACATATATGTGTACGTTGTCACTTCATTGTTCCTCTTGTGTTGTTATTGGACACCTGACCCGTGCACCATGCATGTATGCCGGGCTTCGCCTTTAACACCACTCGCTTGATATATTTGTCCCTTACTGATTGTATTGTCCCTGCAAAAAAAATATCCGTATATACATACACCATATATGTATACATGTATGGTGCATGTCTAGATAATATATATATATATATATGTGTGTGTGTGTGTGTTTGTGTGTGTGTGTCTGTGAATGTGAGAGCACTACAGACGATGTCTACCTTGTGGTATTTACAGTGTATCACTGTGAATATCACAAGTTGTCTAGACATAGATGAATATTTATTAAAAATCAGATCAAGTCATGAAAATGATAAGAAACACACCAAAATTCTTAGGCAAAATAAATTTTTAAAATAAAAATTTATATCTGCTAGAATAAAAATATTTTTGTATGAGATTACTGTAGGTGTGTTCTGTGATAGGTAAGCAGAAGACTGGACTTGTAACAACCCGAATTTTAACAACGTGTTAAGACAAGAATCAAGGCAGAATTAAATTGTAAAATAAGAATCAGGTAAAACGGGTTACGCCATTGCGTTCATCTTAGAAAAATATGCGAAATAGAGTCCGAAATTTCGTAAATCGGAGTCCGTATGACCGAGATATGGCCTCTGGAAGTTTCACGAAAAATTCAAATTCGAAAACAGATTTCAAATTTTCAGAATACAGGCTAGGCGGGAAAAATCCCGCCAGGGCCAGGTCGACACTAGAGTTGACCTGGGTGTCGACCTGCAGTGACCAGGTCGACTCTAGAGTCGACCTGGGGTCGACCTGCCTGGTCGAACCCCCAGGCAACCTTGTGCACCTGCTTGTTGATTTGGCTCGGTTTTGGAGGCTTATGACGATTTTGGAGGGCTCAGATCTATCCTATGGTTTATCCTACGGCCTAAACTACTCCTAACATCTATAAAAAGACCCTTAGACCTAGCTAAAACCCCCACAAATCACTCTTGCCATGAAATGCTGCCCAAATATCAATTGATCATGGCCTCTATCTCCAACTCCAAGAGCCTATGCATCTAAACTAGATCTGAATCAAAGGTGCAAGCTTTCTACACCAAATCAAGGAGAAGATCAACGTTGCTACGCAAATTTCATGACGATTATACGACAAGACCGTTCATGCTCATTCGCTAAGCCACGCTATGTAAGTTCTAGCTGCCTTTAGATCAAAACGGTGGTTCTAATGTTACATGGAACAAAATGCGATGAAACATAAGTATGCTAGCCTATGTGAACCTAGTTTTGCCCCTTTTCTATGATCTATGACTTTGGGATTTGTTTTCGCAACTAAATCATGTTACTCATGTTGCATTGGGCTTAGTTTATCGTGCAAGTTCGATTCTTTACTTAGGAAATGTTAGCATGACCCTTGAGAACCATTTTGACTTGTGAATTACTTGCATGAATTTGACTTGGGGCTATGCATGTTTTGAGGCCAAAACCGCTTATGATGCTATGCATGTTGTGAGGCCAAAACCCCTTATGATGTTATGCAAGCTTATGGCCAATCCCTTCATGGCATCGTGCATGTTTTGAGGCCAATATGTGTCATAGTATTTCCTACTATGTTGACTCGCTTTTACTTGAGTTGGAAATACAATTTTGGGGTAGTTAGGCAAACATGAATATGACGCGAAAACTTAACTTGAAGTTGCACGAAATCTTGACATGGGGTTGCATGAAAATGTGACATTCTTGATACACTTAAATGTGGACATGACACGTAGGAAGACATGGGACTTGAAAGCTAGACATGTACGGGTAGTAAGTGTAATATGACGCTAGACTAAACATGAAAGTGACCAACTCGAGGTTGGGTTGAGTTTGTAGCGTAAATCTGCCCGGAACCGACCGGCATACCGGTAGCTACAAACAATAGGACCCAATGTGAGTAGTTGGTCATATCGCGCTTATGACCCGAGGTTAGATTAGGTTGTGGTATAAAGCCGCTCGGACCCGCCCGGCACATCCAGTAATCACAACAAAGTCTAATGTGAGAGGTTGGGGTGCATTAATTCACTTAATGCCACATGATAAGGTTAAGTTAATTTGACTAGTGACACTTAACTGATATGACATGAATGGGTAGGTTAAGTGAGACCGGACTAGATCTCTTAACGACACTTAACCGTATAATACAGTTAGGGGATGGGGTTAGGCTAATCTATACTTAACTAATCCGGCTCGGTAACTTGATGGGGTTAAGTAACCTACACTTAACCAATCCAAACATGGTAATTTGATGGGGTTAAGTAACCTACACTTAACCAATCTAAACACGGTAATTTGATGGGGTTAAGTAACCTACAATTAACTAATCTAAACACGGTAATTTGATGGGGTTAAGTAACATATACTTAACCAATCTAAACATGGTAACTTGATGGGGTTAAGTTAACCAAATACTTAACCAATCTAATATGATAACTCGATAAGACTAAGCCACGAACCGTTCGAATACACTCAACTGACTTGACTCGATAGTTTGATGGGGTTAAGTTAATCCATACTTAACTAATCTAAAATGATTGAATTGGATAGGGTTAAGTCACCTTTAGAATATACGTAACCAACGTGACATACGGGTTGTAGGGCTAAGTCTTGAACTTGAACACTTAGCCAATTCTGACATGATTCGTAGGCGGGTTAAGTCATGAACTTGAATGACAACACTTAACCCATTAGACCAAAACCCTAGTTAGAGGGACTAGGTAGAAAAACGTAGTTAACAAGGATCACGGGAAAGGAAGCTAAGTGGTAAACCTTAGTTAAGGATAACTAAGTAATATTTCTTAGCCAAGGACATGGGACCAGTTCATAAATAGATGAGTAACCTGATACGGTAGGTCGTCGCTTAGCATACGAGGGGGAGCGAATTATCTGACTTAGATAAAGCCTCCAGCGAACTGGGTGACGAAGCGGTAGCTTCGGGGGACGTGAGGGTACTCTTGGTATCCCTCTGTGAGGTTGCAGATGATCCTCCTGGGCTCACAGAGGTTAAGGTCTGTGGTAGAAGAACCAAGGGTATGCCTTGGTTGCTGTGCGAGCAACCTAAAGACTGGGGTGGATTAGCGTGGAGTCGGCGACACTTGTTTTTGCCCTGGATAGCACGTCGTCGACTACCTACCATCTTGAGTCAATCGTGTACATACGGAAAGGCAGAGAACTCCCAACAGACCATATACTTGCTATCGAGTTATGGGTGAGGCTGGCCAATAGGGAAGTGGGGCATTAGGTGGCCGTGAGTGTAGTACTCATACATGTTCTTTCTTGGATGCCTTTCAGTAGTTGAGGGAGGGGTCACGTGGGACCATAGCCACGGGTACAAAATCAGACCTGGATATCTGCATCGGCAGATGACTTAAAGCTCCCGACCGAGTCCCGTATTTCTTGATTTGCCTTGGCATGGGACTCGGATGGCACATTGAGACACATGTGCATCTAGACATGGATGAACGATTCACGATACCCGCATGGGAAAAAGGGCGTGGTTGACGGGTAGCGTAATTCCTAGTGGTCCTAGGTGGCTAAAACCCAAACCAAGTTACGGAGACGTTCATTAGGTAGCATAATTCCTAGCGGTCCTAGGTAGCATAAATCCTAGTTGAACACTCGATAATTCATGATAAGGAATCCTAGCCAGATCAAGGGTGACAGTCCAAAGCCATTTCAAGGATAAAAATGGTACTACGTTGAAGTAGAGAGAAAGCCGTATGATTTACGGCAAAGGACTGAACATATACATGGAAAAAACATACGAATTTGGAAACCCTACATATGTCATATATTAGGTTGACATGGACCATTACATGACATTGGGCAAGGGACATTCATAGTTAACTCATGGCACAGGTTAAGATACTAGTACGGAGGGTGCAGAGCAAATATACATGATAGATACCGTGGGATGTTATACTTGATAGATACCTTGGGAAATTATACTTGATAGGAACTTGACGATGTGATACCTTGATTTATCTTGACACTGTAGTTTATCATGATACATTAGTTTATCTTGGTACCGTAGTTCACCCCGTCATCTTGGTTTAGTTTATCTATCTTGTCATCATCCTTATGTTTACTTTCAGTTTATGCATGTCATGTTACCTTTACCTGTTTTTATGCTGGAAGTAGATAGGACTTGCCAGTCTTTATGATTGACCCCGTTTTCTTTCGCCTCTTTGTCTTCCGTTTCCCCTCCCCCCAGGTCTTCAGGGAGGAAACATTGTTATTAGTTCGGATTTCTTCTGCTTAAAGGTCATCATCTATGGCGGGACTTTTCTTGGCTATGGCTGCTTTACTGTTTTACTTGGGGAATAATTTATGAAATGTTTTATGCTTCTTTACTATTGCAAGACAGTTTTTTTGATGTATTATGACGTAAAAGGCTTTACTCCTTATTTATAAAGAAATGTGATTTGGTTTTACTTCCGCAGATTTATATATGTTCTGTCTTGTAACATTTATGTGCATGTTTACCGGTTAACGCCCCTCCAAAGCTGGTGTACTCTCTCGGGAGCGACCCCGGCGGTGGTGGGGTGTTACATTTGGTATTAGAGCAGAAGGTTACTAGATTGGGAAAAAGTTTTTAAAACCTTCTGAAACTATTTGAAAAACCGTTTACAAAGAAGCATTTTTCAAGGAAAGTTTTGTTTTTAAAGGCTATTACCCAAGGCCATTAGCACTATCCTTTGATTCCTTGATTTAATCTCTTTTCCTTTCTTTCCTCCATCTGTAGTCACAGTAGCTTTAACTGCGACTAATCTTTTCGTGCTACGAAGTGTTTTCGGTGCGATGGAGGTGGTTCTCGAGAGACCTGTTGCCGCGTTACAAGAAAGGATAGTAAGAACAAGGATAAAAGGATATGAGCTTAAGGATAAGCAACTTTTTGGTATGGCTTGATCCACCAAGGAAGATAAGGACAAGATCAGCGAGAGGGCAATTGTATGCTCTCATTTCTAGCGTACCCAAGAGGAATGGTACCGTTTCTATTAGAGGTTTAGCCTTCCTTTTCTATCATCTCGTCCAGACTTTGTTTTGATCGTCGCATCATTTAAGTCTGCTTCGATAGTTGAGTCTCTTCACCTTAGTACTAGCATGGTTGAGGATTCCATTTTTGTCCCAAATCTTGTTGGAAGATCGGTCCATTTATTCATGACTTGTTTGGATTTGAGAATGTCTATGCCGAATGTTGGGTTTAGAAGCAATGCATATGTTCTTGGGCCTTGGATGGATTCTAGGGATAAAGTGGTTACCCGGTAATGGGTTCCATTCTCAGTTTTGGAAAGAGGGTAGTTAGACTCTTGACTTGCCTTGGTAATACCCTCGAAATCTCGCGTAACCTTTTGGGTTCCGTCATGACTAGTTACCTAGAATCCCTTGATACCGTTATTGGTGATTAGTAATCCGTTCGGGTAGTGTTCGCCAATAAGACGGATGGTTTATCTCGATTACACATAAGTTATAGAGATCACCCTAGTAGGTACACTTGGCAACATGGATTGGCATCGGTAAACGAGATCCAGAATTCATTGGTGAATTTTGGAAAGCTTGCATGAGACCGTGAGTATGTGATCGTATTTGAGCCAAGTATACTAGGGAAAGAATAAGAGAAAGTGGAACGAGAGGCGACAATGAAATGAGTTCTAACTCATATCTTGGAGATAGGAATCAAGGAGCTATGAAATCATGGAGTTAAAAGATGGTAAAAGCACAGTGGAACTAAGCTCAAGAAAATGCGACTTAGAAGACGTAAGGCTAGACACGCGCATCATATCTCTTTTTAAGAGTATATCTTTGATCCCTGGTTTTCCTGTAGAGCTTAATTGCATGCTATCTTTTGTGAATATCCTCTCGGCCCTGTTTCTGTTGCAAACCCCGTAAGGAGTTTATCTTCTCGATTCTATCGTGAGAACTTTAGGTAGAACCCTATGGATGTAAACATGTATTTGAAACATGTTATGATTGACATGGTTGCAAATGGTTGCAAGTGGTTGCTCGTGGATGCGCGAATACACATTAGACACTAGGCCGACTCAGTCACGTTTCATATTGCATATGCACAAGTATTTATACTTGTTTATGGATGAAATTGAATGTGTTATCATGAAAATGTTGCATATGAATGAATGGTTGTGCACACATATAGTGTTTATATGACTAGGGCTATTTGCATACATGTTGGATTCATGGCACGAGACATATTTTGCATTAGAAAGATCATTCAGGCCTGATCATTAGCATTAGCTAAGGAACATATACACACACTCTTTGCACGTATTCATAAAGCATTAGAAGTCTGTTAAGGACAATGGTTGCCTGTGGATGACGTCTTGAGTAGATGATTAATGGATGGTAGGATACGTTCTTCCTAACTTGGAGATTTCGGGGATGAAATCCTAAATGGAGGGGAGAATGTAACAACCAGAATTTTAACAGCGTGTTAAGACAAGAATCAGGGCAGAATTAAATTGTAAAATAAGAATCAGGTAAAACGGGTTAAGCCATTGCGTTCGTCTTGGAAATATACGCAAAATAGAGTCTGAAATTTCGTAAATCGGAGTCCGTGTGACCGAGATATGGCCTCCGGAAGTTTCACGAAAAATTCAAATTCGAAAACAGATTTCAAATTTTCAGAATACAGGCTAGGCGGGAAAAATCCCACCAGGGCCAGGTCGACACTAGAGTCGACCTGGTGGGGCCAGGTCGACACTAGAGTCGACCTGGGTGTCGACCTGTAGTGACCAGGTCCACTCTAGAGTCGACCTGGGGGTCGACCTGCCTGGTCGAACCCCGAGGCAACCTGGTGCACCTGCTTGTTGATTAGGCTCGGTTTTGGAGGCTTATGACGATTTTGGAGGGCTCAGATCTATCCTAGGGTTTATCCTACGGCCTAAACTACTCCTAACATCTATAAAAAGACCCCTAGACCTAGCTTAAACCCTCAAAAATCACTCTTGCCACGAAGTGCTGCCCAAATGTCAATTGATCATGGCGTCCATCTCCAACTCCAAGAGCCTATGCATCCAAACTAGATCCGAATCAAAGGTGCAAGCTTTCTACACCAAATCAAGGAGAAGATCAACGTTACTACGCAAATTTCATGACGATTCTACGACAAGACCGTTCATGCTCATTTGCTAAGCCACGCTATGTAAGTTCTAGCTACCTTTAGATCAAAACATTGGTTCTAATGTGACATGGAATAAAATGCGATGAAACATAATTATGCTAGCCTATGTGAACCTAGTTTTGCCCCTTTTCTATGATCTCTGACTTTGGGCTTTGTTCTAGCAACTAAATCATGTTACTCATGTTGCATTGGGCTTAGTTTACCATGCAAGTTCGAATCTTTACTTAGGAAATGTTAGCATGAACCCTTGAGAACCATTTTGACTTGTGAATTACTCGCATGAATTTGACTTGGGGCCATGCATGTTTTGAGGCCAAAACCCCTTATGATGATATGCATGTTTTGAGGCCAAAACCCCTTATGATGTTATGCATGCTTATGGCCAATCCCTTCATGGCATCGTGCATGTTTTGAGGCAATATATGTGTGTCATAGTATTTCCTACTATGTTGACTCGATTTTACTTGAGTTGGAAATACAATTTTGGGGTAGTTAGGCAAACATGAATATGACGCGAAAACTTAACTTGAAGTTGCACGAAAACTTGACACGGGGTTACATGAAAATGTGACATTCTTGATACACTTAAATGTGGATATGACACGTAGGAAGACATGGGACTTGAAAGCTAGACATGTACGGGTAGTAAGTGTAATATGACACTAGGTTAAACATGAAAGTGACCAACTCGAGGTTGGGTTGAGTTTGTAGCGTAAATCTTCTCGGAACCGACCGGCATACCGGTAGCTACAAACAATAGGACCCAATGAGAGTAGTTGGTCATATCGCGCTTAAGACCCGAGGTTAGACTAGGTTGTGGTGTAAAGCTGCCCGGATCTACCCGGCACATCCAGTAACCACAACAAAGTCTAATGTGAGAGGTTGGGGTGCATTAATTCACTTAATGCCACATGATAAGGTTAAGTTAATTTGACTAGTGACACTTAACTGATATGACATGAATGGGTAGGTTAAGTTAGACCGGACTTGATAACTTAATGACACTTAACCGTATAATACAGTTAGGGGATGGGGTTAAGCTAATCTATACTTAACTAATCCGACTGGGTAACTTGATGGGGTTAAGTAACCTACACTTAACCAATCCAAACACGGTAATTTGATGGGGTTAAGTAACCTACACTTAACCAATCTAAACACGGTAATTTGATGGGGTTAAGTAACCTACACTTAACCAATCTAAACACGGTAATTTGATGGGGTTAAGTAACCTATACTTAACCAATCTAAACATGGTAACTTGATGGGGTTAAGTTAACCAATACTTAACCAATCTAATATGATAACTCGATAAGACTAAGCCACGAACCGTTCGAATACACTCAACCGACTTGACTCGATAGTTTGATGGGGTTAAGTTAATCCATACTTAACTAATCTAAAAAGATTGAATTGGATAGGGTTAAGTCACCTTTAGAATATACTTAACCAACGTGACATACGGGTTGTAGGGCTAAGTCTTGAATTTGAACACTTAGCCAATTCTGACATGATTCGTAGGCGGGTTAAGTCATGAACTTGAATGACAACACTTAACCCATTAGACCAAAACCCTTGTTAGAGGGACTAGGTAGAAAAACGTTGTTAACAAGGATAACAGGAAAGGAAGCTAAGTGGTAAACCTTAGTTAAGAATAACTAAGTATTAATTCTTAGCCAAGGACATGGGACCAGTTCATAAATAGATGAGTAACCAGATATAGTAGGTCATCGCTTAGCATATAAGGGGGAGCGAATTGTCTGACTTAGATAAAGGCTCCAGCGAACTGGGTGACGAAGCGGTAGCTTCGGAGGACGTGAGGGTACTCTTGGTATCCCTCTGTGAGGTTGTAGATGATCCTCCTGGGCTCACAGAGGTTAAGGTCTGCGGTAGAAGAACCAAGGGTATGCCTTGGTTGCTGTGCGAGCAACCTAAAGACTGGGGTGGATTAGCGTGGAGTCGGCGACACTTGTTTTTGCCCTGGGTAGCACGTCGTCGACTACCTATCATCTTGAGTCAATCGTGTACGTACAGAAAGGCAGAGAACTCCCAACAGACCATATACTTGCGATCGAGTTATGGGTGAGGCTGGCCAATAGGGAAGTGGGGCATTAGGTAGCCGTGAGTGTAGTTCTCATACATGATCTTTCTTGGATGCCTTTCAGTAGTTGACGGAAGGGTCACGTGGGACCATAGCCACGGGTACAAAATCAGACCTGGATATCTGCATCGGCAGATGACATAAGGCTCCCGACCGAGTCCCGCATTTCTTGATTTTCCCTGGCACGGGACTCGGATGGCACATTGAGACACATGTGCATCTAGACATGGATGAACGATTCACAATACCTGCATGGGAAAAAGGGCGTGGTTGACGGGTAGCGTAATTCCTAGTGGTCCTAGGTGGCTAAAACCCAAACCAAGTTACGGAGACGTTCATTAGGTAGCATAATTCCTAGCGGTCCTAGGTAGCATAAATCCTAGTTGAACACGCGATAATTCATGATAAGGAAACCTAGCCAGATCAAGGGTGACAATCCAAAGCGATTTCAAGGATAAAAATGGTACTACGTTGAAGTAGTGAGAAAGCCGTACGATTTACGGCCAAAGGACTGAACATATACATGGAAAGAAACATACGAATTGGAAAAACCTACATATGCCATATATTAGGTTGACATGGACCATTACATGACATTGTGCAAGAGACATTCATAGTTAAAGCATGACACGGGTTGGGATACTAGTACGGAGGGTGCAGAGCAAATATACATGATAGATACCGTGGGATGTTATACTTGATAGATACCTTGAGAAATTATACTTGAAAGGAACTTGACGATGTGATACCTTGATTTATCTTGACACCGTAGTTTATCATGATACATTAGTTTATCTTGGTACCGTAGTTCACCCCGTCATCTTGGTTTAGTTTATCTATCTTGTCATCATCCTTATGTTTACTTTCAGTTTATGCATGTCATGTTACCTTTACCTGTTTTTATGTTGGAAGTATATAGGACTTACCAGTCTTTATGACTGACCCCGTTTTCTTTAGCCTCTTTGTCTTCCGTTTCCCTCCCCCCCCCCCCCCCCCAGGTCTTCAGGGAGGAAACATTGTTATTAGTTCGGATTTCTTCTGCTTGAAGGTCATCGTCTATGGCGGGAATTTTCTTGGCTATGGCTGCTTTACTGTTTTACTTGGGGAATAATTTATGAAATGTTTTTTGCTTCTTTACTATTGCAAGACAGTTTTTTTGATATATTCTGATGTAAAAGGCTTTAGTCCTTATTTATAAAGAAATGTGATTTGGTTTTACTTCCGCTGATTTATATATGTTCTGTCTTGTAATATTTCTGTGCATGTTTACCGATTAATGCCCCTCCAAAGCTGGTGTACTCTCTCGGGAGCGACCCCGGCGGAGGTGGGGTATTACAGGACTGACTATGAAGGTAGGGATAGAAGACAAAAACTGTGTCAGTGTATGTGTGAGTAAATGTAACTGAGTGACTGAGAAAAATGTACTAAGGCAACAGTGTATATGAGTGTTTGTATGACTGAGTTACTGTTGTGAGTAGCAATGTATATAAATGAAATTGAATGTGAAGGTATTGTATTTCAGTGTAGTGTACAAATAATGGAGTAAAGTAACAACCCTAATTTTTACCCATTTAATTCTGATTTTTTTTAAATACTTTATTTGAAATGTAAATCGATTTTTATAAGGGATTTATTTAATTAAACGATGTTAGAACGTATAATTTAAAATATAATTTAAAATGAGCTCGTAATGTCACGGTAGTTCGCAATTTGACGTTTTGAATTTCAGTTGAATATACAGAATCCAATATCAGTTGGATTTCGTTGAAACAAGAAACGTCCGGTTCTGTTGAACTTTATCTTCCAAATGGAAGTGAAAAATTGAAATTTCATGTTATAAATTGTAAGTTATGTCCAAATCAAATTTTCAAAAAGTCGTTGTGAAGTCATGTATAAGCCATAATGATTTATTTAATATAATTAAATATTGGTTTTGAATTTGGATAAGATTTTTGAGACGTAGTTATAATTTAATTTATAGAAAAGTTTTGTAAATTGTATTTTGGAAAATAAGCAACTTTTATTTGAAGTATTTATCACCCTATATCAGTATTTTTGGATATCACAATATAAGTTAATTTGTCTATATTAATATACTTTTGGGATCATGGCACATCCCTTGACACGACAGTATTTTTATTTTTGTCTATAGCAGTCCATAAGTGAGTTAAATTCTATGTAGCTGGGTACGCTAATCTTTAAATACTAAATAAAATAAACATGAAGCTTCTATTGGAAGCAACCATATTCCTTCCACCGAAAGCCACTGTGAATCTTCAACAAAAAGCCTCTTTTCTCTTTAAATAAACATGCCTCATTCCACTCGCGAATAAGCCAATTGTTTCTGAATTCCCCCAAAATCCTTCTCGTTATCCGTAACCCCAATTATCTTTCCCGTTCCTACATTTCCAAAATCAATTCTCTCAGCAAACAGACAAAACTATGTCGCTTCGTTAATCTTAAAAATTCCCAAAACTCTTTCCGCAATTTCGTTCCAACAGCCTTCTTCAGCAAATGAATTCATCTTCCAAAATTCCTTAAAAATCAATTATGTAATGAAATTAGACGAACTCGGATTCGTTGTGTCCATTTATTCGTAAGCTTCGCAATGATGAAAGTATTGGTAAACTCGACTGAAGTACCTGCAGTTCGACACTCTACAGAATTGTTTAGGGATGGCCGGCGTCGAAGCCTAAGGGGATAGGAGGAAGAATCGACTGTATTTATTTACTGAGGAGAAGAAGTATTATTAGTGGAGATTGATTTTGGTGTTTGCTCTGTATGGTGCAGCTCTAGTATCAGCACGCGATGTGGATGAGGAAGGTTGTTGTGATGGGTATTGCATTCAATAGGAGCAACGTTTAATATTGAGGAGGCATATCTGTTAATGGTTCGTTGAATGGTGGAGAATGGGGGTGAAGTAATCAGCATGTACGAAAGGGTCGATATGTGGAGCTTTTCGCTGTATTATGAGAGGAAGAAAATGTGAGTTCCTCTGTTAGCAGCCGAAACATGGGCTAATGGATGTTATAAACGTTGGACGTTGTCTGTCTTTAAGGGAGATTAACGTAGTGAAGTAATGGGTAAGTGAGGAGCTGTTGAAGTTTAAGAAAATGGATAGGGAAGAACCAGATGCCGGGGAAGATGATGGTAAGGGATTTGCGGTTATAACATTTAAATACTAATTAGTGTTATCAATGTTTAATTAAATAATCTTAAGATTTACGTTAACGATGTTTAATTAAATAAGTCTTGTAACGCCAATATATCATTCGTTCGTGAACGAAATTGAACCCGACCAGATCCATTGGAACCTAACGACGAGATCTTCATTGTGAAACAAATATAGCTACGAACAGAGCTATATGAATTTCGTGATAAAATCAAATGTCCATTTGACTTTAAAACAAAACAGAGCAGAATCATCAACTGCAAAACAATGTGAGTAAACTCACTAACTCTGGCTTGTTTATATTTTTACATAAACGAGTTTTAAATTTATTTATAGAAATTTATATTGTGTGATGGTTGTTTGGACGAATGGTTGGTAAAATTGGTTGCAATGGCTGAAATAGTTATATATAAATCATTGATCAATTATTAATCATGTCTACTATGATATTTCATATTGATGTGAAATTAATATTTTGATGTCGATTAACATCTGTGAATGCAGGGAAACAGGTTGGAGGGATCCAACTGGATTCCTCAACATTTATATTATCATTTACTTTTAGTATATGACATGTTGTGATATATAATCTGTAACTGATTGTGTGTGTGTTTGAATTACCCTAGCCCTAGAATTTTGGTATATAAATACCGAAAAATATTTTCAAGTATAGAAAATAAATTGTAGATTTAAAAAGGGAATTTATTTCCAAAATAGGTATTTAATTTCAAATTAATTGGAAATAAGAACTTGTATTAAATGGATAAAACAAGACGTGAATTATAAATAAGTTTATAAATTAAGTGAATTATGTATCATTGGGTAAGTTGAAATGTAAATTCAAGTTTGAATTTAAATTAAAAAAAGGGAAATCGGTTTTGAGATCGATATTTGAAATGAAATTTTGAACTTAATAGTTATAAAGAAAATATAAGCTAGATTATAAGTGTTTGGAATAAAAATGAGATATTCTCTGAATAATTATAAATAGAAATTATGTTTTGAAATTTGGATTTGAGATGTTTTTTGCAAGTATAAAATATAACAGATTTGATTTGAGATGTACGGAATGTATAGATGTTTGGAAAAATGAATTCGAATGGAAATTTGGAGGATAAGAGAAATGGAAATCATTCTCAAAAGAAAACGATGGTTTTTATTCTAAAGATGGGAATGTAAAATAAATTAAGATAAATTCACGAGGTCTATGTTTAGAATTTGACTGTGTCGAACCTTATTAAAATTATTTATTTCAGAAAAGATATCAAACTTTATTTTGTGTGAATCGATAATTTAAAAGAAATATGATAAGAAACTAATATTTCAATGTTTATGGCTATTTAAATAAAATTATATGTTTTGAGATAATAAAGTATTATTTTAAATTTGAATCATTAAACGAGAAGGAAATTGTAGAAATCAAATAAAGTTGATTTCAGAAGTTATAAAATTTTTAACTTATAAATGCATTTAAAAAGGAAATTCGAATATAAACAGAAATATTTAGTAGCAGTTTTATTAACAGAAAATATAAATATGATGTGGGTTTACATAGTAACTCGTTTTGATTTTGAATTGATATTTTCAAATAAAAAATTAAGTTAAGTTAATAACCTTTTAAGGAATGATAATTATATTTGGAAGTGAATAAACAATTCGAAAGCAAACAATTTGCAAATGGGTATAGTTATAAGTGAAATTTGAGTTAAACTGAAATGATAGAATATTCCAAAGTTTGTAATATTAATTGAATATAGAAAATTCGAAAGAGAGTTATTTATTGAAATTCGAATATATTGAATTAAGGAAACAATGCTTACTTTCCATTTTAATCAAGATTTAATTATTATTTATTTATTTATATTAATGAATTAAAGTTATATTTTAATATTTCGTAAGCATGGATTATAACGTTATTATTATAATCGATGATTTCCGTAAAAGAAGTGAATATGTTAAACTGAAACCCGAGTGTCGCGTAAGAGATGGCTTATTTGAAGAAGTGAGCTTTCACTATTTTGAAGTTAAGGATGTTGTTCAGTTAAGGTCTGAGAGGTAATTATACCCTCAACCAGATTGACTTCATGATAGACTGAGGAATAGTTATGGTTTGGCAGTAAGCGTTGGTTAGTGATACGGTTAGTTAATGAAAGATTAATGGGTTGAGTTATAATAACGATGTTTATATAACATCGGTTTAATCAAATAAAAGGATTTAGTAAAAAGCAGGTTTCCAAATAAAATCAGAGATACCTTCTATGTATAGAAAATGAGATGAAACTGGTTAATGAGAAATTAAGAAATGAAATATGGAAATATTTTCCAGATGGTAATAACGTATATTTCTAAATACAGAAAATGAAAATTTCATGAATATATGGAAATGTTTTCCAACTGTGATAAAAGATATTTTCTCGGAATATAGAAAATAAATAGTTTATAGTATATGGAAATGTTTTTTTAAGAATAGTGAAAGAAAAAGGGGTTTAATAAGAAGTGGATTTATCTGGAGAGAAATATGTGGATCCGAGCAGTCGGAAATTGAGGAACCATATTTAATAAGAAGTGGATTTAGAAAGGGGCCAATGCTGTTTCATGGTTGATCGGTAGAAATTCAATTTGGAATATAGGATCGCTGACTGAATGAATGTTCCTTTGATAGTTAAATCACCGGCTATCAAAGTTTTAGTTTATTTTATACCTCCGTTGTCAATACAAAGAGAACGGGATCAGATTTGACATCTGAAAACCACTTTGTATTCGTATAAGCGCTATGAATCAACTTAGGCTGAAGATAACTGAAGACGGAGTAAAGTGAAAGGGTTGTTCTGTTAATCTTAGGTAGAAGTTGCCCAAGATGGATTGATAGAATGGTATCTTTGGTTTGTCCAGTCCCAGGACAAAGTATGTGGACGAATTTGGCAATGTGGAATTCAAAGTAAATCGTGATAAGATGTTCTAAAAGGAAATCGTGACCTCAAGTCTCATCAACCAGAAAATGAAATAAATCGGGAAGGCAGCATGGCCAAGTGGGTCATTCCCATTAAGGGTATTATCACCTGATCTAGAGATCAATTTACTTCCTATTCTATTCGTTGATGTATGCTTTCGGTAACGGTTGCTGATCACAACCGTTGGTGGTAATATGCTCGGCACACTGAAGTAAAATGAGTGGCAAGTCATATGTGGTTGGGTTGCAAGATGTTCTTGTTGAACCCCAGTGTGTCATCTCTAGATTACAATGATCGGAAGGTAGTCCCATACCTTGTCATAGATGGAAATCCATTCTCCAATAAGCGCCCTGCGGTTTTTGATTTATACTATACATGGAGCGTGAGACGCAAGTGTTCCACTAGATTGTTATTTATTTGATTTAGACACTACTATAATATCACCAGATTTGGGTATCAAAAATATTTTGGTTATCGTAAGATAAAAACCATCCGTGTTTGTGTGTGGATCGGTCTTACAATTATCTTTTCTTTTGAAAAGGATTTTTGAAAGTTAAATCTAATGGTTGGAGTTTACTCACACCAGTCCAATGACCGACCCAGAGTTTATTTTGTTTTGTTTTCCCCTAAACTCTTGGATGACCAAATTTTTATGGGCAGTCAAGTAGTCAAGAATTTACAGGTTCACTTGGTGGAGCATGAAGTAGGAGGTTTCATCAGTTGGTTATAGACTATCAAATCTTCCGTTGTGTACTATGTTGTATTTGGAAACTAGTGTTATAATAGTTCCATAAAAATAGGTGTTGTGCTCTAATGATGGTATGTATATATAGTTACAGAATTGTATTTCAAAAGTTATGTTATTTAATATATTTTATTCGTTCCACTGTTATATTTTTGTTCTTCGTTTTCTTCTATCATAACGTTTCTATCTTTCTATTTCTCATCCTCTAACTTCTTTCTATTAATGATTCGTATTTCTGTGCAATTTGGGTTGGACGTTTGGTGTAATTAGCAGACTCAAAGAGTACGGAAATTCGGGCCATTACAAATTATAAATTTGTACTATTTGAATTGTAGAAATAAAATATTATATTTAAATAAAATATTGTACGAATGCTTAAGTTCTTGTGCAGTAGTATTCTATTCAAATATAAATATTATATTTTGTCTGTGATGAAGTATAACAGTACAATTACAAACACATTTATAAAAATAAATATATGTTTGTTATCATCAAATAATAATCATAGAATTGTTAGATACAACTGTTATCCTTCAAAATCACATATGCACAAATCGATCAAATAGGTAAAAGACGGTCAGACCTAACCAGTGTGTCGGTTCATTCAATGAGGAGTGGGCAAGTCCATTCAGATAGCAACGAATCGACCTAGTCATAAGGTAACAGGTCAGCTATGTCAAGTGAGCACTGGGTCGGCCATGTCCACTTCAGTATCGGGTCGGTCAGTTCTATGGGCCGGCCTAGTTGAATGGATCGGGTCGATCTAGCTCACAGTAATGGGTCGTGTGACGGCCCGCTCCGCACCAGCCTGCATTTCCTCCGGAAGTGCGCTGTACACATGCCCGACTAGCGCGGAACGGTCGTCAAGGAAAGAAAAGAAGGGAATATGAACTAATCAAGGAACCTGTAGAGTGTCTCACAGCGCATGAGATAAAATATAATAATAACATACTTGACATAAAACAGGCGAGATAGTGCATAAGCTGATAACAATAATCAATGCAACATCAGAGCAGCGGAAATCCAAATACAGCTTATTACAACTTTCCAAATTTACTGTCTCTAACAAAAGGAAACTAAAGTAGAAGATGCACCACCAATGCCCAAGCAGTGATCTTCAACAACACAGGGAGAATACTATATATATTACGTGGAAGCCTCCTGCTCGTCTCCGGATCATCTACCCGTGCATCACCAGCTAACCTGTCTCTAGTCTGCTCGTGTGAGCACCCAGAGTAATAAGAAGAGACATAAAACTCTGGGTCAGACATAAAGCCTGGTGTGAGCGATAAGCATCTAAACAGAATGATAACAGGTATACTAAACCATACCTGAACCTGGACCTGCAACCAAAGAGTTAGTACCACATACCGTACAATACTCCAAGGTGCCATAATGAATAGTGTAAAGAATACGGGGTGGGGCGTGTATGTCATAATGATAGCAAACAAACCATCCATAGCAACCATCCTCACATCTCTCACTCAGTGCGTAAAGCATACGACATCTACCTCTTTGGAACACTAGACAAATTGAAGTAACGACGGATCCCGACTTGTAGAAACCCTGCTGTGACCAAGCCAAACACTTAGAGTCATGACCAAACATTTCAATGACCCACTTCATTGGTCGTAGCCCTTGGTTCTACCGATGCCATAATGGCCCTGAATCCGCCTTCGTACCTCCTACCATAGTGGTCCAAAGCTATAGACGTCGATAACCCCTTGGCACGCGTCCCGCAGCAAAGCCCAACTCATGAAGTGAACTCATTGGTTCCCATCTGGATCCTGAGCTCTAACTTCAAACTTGGACTACCTTTGCATCTCGGGTTTTAGTCTTCTCATGTCCAAACTCCTTGTCTTCCTCACGGTCGCGGTGTGCGGATCGTGGTCTTCCTCACGGTCGTAGTGTGCGGATCGTGGTCTTCCTCACGGTCGCGGTGTGCGGATCGTGGCCTTCCTCACGCTTCAGGTGTGCGGATCATGCTCCATCTCCACGCTCCAAGTGTGTGGATCGCTATACTCCGTCACGCTCCAGGTGTGCGGATCGCTATACTTCGTCACGCTCCAGGTGTGCGGTTCGTGGTGATACCCCACGGTCCGAGTGTGGGATCGTGGTCATACCCCACGGTCCGAGTGTGGGATCATGGTCATACCCCACGGTCCGAGTGTGGGGGCGATCCGATCTGGTCCAAATTCCTGCAACTCTTCCAGCAAGCTATTTACGCCATACGACGACGTTTTTGACCAATCTAACTTTTCTAATCAATCATAAATCATTCCAAACAGTCATAGCAACATATAAAATCGACCATAAACACCAAAACAGCAATATAACATGTAAAAATGGATCAAACGTACCCAAAACCCATGTTTTCCCCTTAAGCATGTTTAAGCAATTCTAATGGTACGATTATCAGAACTTAACCAAATCATCACAAACTTCTAACAGAGGTCTAAAATAAAATTTTAGAATTTTAGAATATTTTTCCAGAATTTTATAGTGTAAGAATTTACTAATTATCACTAATCACCCTGATTAACTGTAATTAGTGTCAAAACAACGCTAATCACTCACCTTTGCCACAATAAAACTTTCAGATCTGAAGTGAACCTCTGATTTGCACGAATTCCAATATATAACAGCAGCTCTACATTGGTCCTTGTGCTAATCCTCCTTGATTTGATGCCTCTAAGCCTTAATCCTTGATTAGGGAGTGATTTTGGGTGCTTTTGGAGAGATTTAAAGAGTGGAGGCCATGGCTAGGTTAAGAGGAATGAAAGTGGCGGCTGGAAAATGTCTAAAGAAATGTTTTCTAACCCTAATCAGCCCCTATATACTCCTAAACCCGAAATTCCCCTCTGGGCCTAGCTGCTAATCATCCGGTTAAGCCCAATTAAGCTGTTTTTTCACCATCAGAAACTTGTTTCAGCCATATCTCCCAAACGGTAAGTCCGTTTGGCTAATGTGACTACTCTACGGAAAGAGAAACCATCATCCGAAGCCAATGGAAGTGGTTTCAGGTCAAAATTCTTTTCCAGTCAAAAGTTATGGCCAAAACAGTGCTAACTAGGGGTAAAATGGTCATTTAAAAATCGGGAAAAATCATGAACATGGGAAATGACCCCAATAGTCGTCTACCAAAGTTACACGATCATACGACTTCGTATGTGACAGAAATAAATATCCTACGATCCTATGATGCGTAGAATGCGGGTCGTTACAGGTCGGCCTAGTTGAAGGGAATCAGATCGGTCTAGTTCACAGGAATGGGTCAGTCTAGTCAAGCTACAGAGTGGGTCGGCCATATGAAAAGTAAACAACAAAGCAGAATTGGGTCGGTCGGTTCATTCTGGGTTGGTCGATTAACCCAGGGTCCGTCAGATACATTAAAACTGGCAATTAGCTGGCAACAGCTGGCGAATCAAGAAATTCATGGTGTTTTGATTTATGACGAAGAGAAGATCAATATCGACAAAAAGAAAAAGATTCAATGGTGTTAAAGGTTAGAGGTTGATTATTTAGGTGTTAGTAGTATTACAATTGTTAAAATCTATCGTCAAATAATCATATACCTCAGTAGTTTGATATATATATAAATATATGTGAATGCACATTCATAGTACATATTAACAGAAACCGGTCGACCGGTTTCATTATTAACGGTCGACTGTTTCTGGGTAAAATGCACTATGAACATGCATTCATATATATAACGTATATATATTCAAATACCAGTCTACTGGTCATTTTTTACCTGTCGACTGGTCTACGAACTGAAGGCAACTTTTCGAATAGACATCTCCATTCATCAACAGTTGCTTCTTTATCCTTTCACAAAAAATCACTTCTATTCAATGATTCTCTTCACCAATCATTGCAACTCTTTATCTACTATATATACAACATGAAATCATCAATTCAAACAATCTAATTCTTTCTATTCTTGCTATCTAATTGCTGATTTCATTCTTGCTCTCTAAAAGTACTCAAAAGCTCAAAATTCTCATATATTTTTATTTGAATCCTTGAATCTATATATTATTCTTTCGATTCAAACAACGATATCATCTTCCAAATCTTCATAATCAAAAAATCATATTTGAGGATAAGATTATTGGAAGATTGTACAAGAATTGACAAATTCGTGTTATTGAGAACACACTTTGTCAAATTACAAAACTATTCATCTTAGCTGAAGTCTTCGTTGTTGTAAGAAGCAAGTTGTGAAGTCCTCATGTTGATAGAAGCATGAAATCCCGTTCGGGTGCTTGGGTGTTGTGAACCTGTTCCCCCGGGTGAAGCGAGGTTGTTGATTAGTGAAAATCCAGAAGGAAGTCTGGGACTGGACGAAGGACGGTGCTCCAAACCAGTATAAAAGTCTCTGGTGTGATTTTTCCTTTACTGCATTTACTTATCTGTGAGATCTTATCATATTTCATATTTATTTGCATAACTATTGTATTAGACAAATAGTTTAGTGTTATTCCGTATTACACGATCCAAGTGTACACACATATACTTTCAATTGGTATCAGAGTTGGTTATCACTTAACTGTAACACAGTTATTTGATATATTCTTGTAATATGGCAAATAACCCAAGTCGTAGCACTAACACCAATTACACGGAAGGTCAATCTACCCAAAGACCTCCATTTTTCAATGGTCTCAATTATGGCTATTGGGCAACACGTATGGCTTCTTACATGCAATCAACTAGCTATGATGCTTGGAATGCTACTCAGAAAGAAATAGTTAATCCAGCAACTGAGTATACAGAATGGACGCCTGCTTGGAAAACAGCAGCAGCTGGACCACTGCATATCAAGTTTTTTTGTGCATTAGAACAAAATAAATATAACCGTGTTAGTATCTGGACCACTGCATATCAAGTTTGGATAACGCTAAAAACCACACATGAAGGTACTAACAAGGTTAAACAAGCAAAAATAGCTTTGTTGAAAAAGTCAATTTCAAATTTTCAAAATGAAACCGAATGAAACAATCAATGTAATGTATTCACGGTTTCAAACTATTCATCATGCACTTATTGGACTAGGGCAAAAATATTCAGATTTTGATGTAGTTTCAACAGTCCTACATTCTCTGACTAATGAATGGGAAGGAAAAGTATTAGCAATAGAAGAGCTAATGATCTTTCTACCATGAAGCCAGATGAATTTATAGGAAATCTTATGTCCTATGAAGCTAACTTGCAGGCTCGAAAAGAATAAAAAGAAGAAAAGAAAATGTAGCTTTTCATGTTGGAAAAGATGAAGACGTCTCAGATTCCGAAGATGAGGATCTAGCATTCATTGCAAAAGGATTCAAGAAATTCTTAAAGCAACGAAAAGCTAGTCGATACAACAGAAAGAAGTTCGGATTAAACAGACCATCATCATCAAGTATAGAATGCTTCAATTGTCACAAAAAGGGGCATATGCAAAAGGATTGTCCAGATCAAAAGAAGAAGCCAGAAAATGAAAAATTCAAATGCAAGAAGGACAAGTCAAAGAAACGAGAATTCTCATTAACATGGGATGATTCAGACTCATTTTCATCTGATAGCGAAAGTGACTCAGACGATGAACAAGCAAATGTATGTTTTATGGCGAAAGAAGATGAGGTACAACTTCCTTCTTTTAAAGAAGTACTTGATATAAATGCTGAATTAATATATAAATTTAAAGATATGAAACGACAATGCAAACAAGCTCAAGCTGATTTAAGTAGAGTAGAGTTTGAACGAGATATGTTAAAAGACAAGAAGAAAGTATTAGAGGAGGAACTTGAAAAATATCAAGAATCGTCATCTATTATTGATTCTCAACTATCTCTTTTGAGTCGAGAAATTGAAATTCAAAAAGAGAAAAATGATGCTCTTACTACTGAAAATCATGAGCTTAAAGAAAAAGTCAAGATTCTAGACCTAGAAAAAGATAGTTTACAAACTAAGTTAGACAACATTATAAAAAATGTTTCTAACTTCAATAAAGGTCGAGAAAATTTGACAAAAATTATTGAAAATTCACAATCTGCTACAAATAAACAAGGTTTGGGATATAAGAAATAAGATATAAAAAAATATCTTGGCAATAAAAGAAAAAGGAAGAATAAAGTAGTACAAGAAACCGAAGCTAAGAAAAATCTTAGTTTACTATATTCGAAACCAAAACCGGGTGTGAAATTTCAAAAGAAAAATGTCAAAACTATCCAAATATGGGTTCCTAAAACAAATAAAAATTAGATTAGGAACAAATATATTCAAAAAAATTTGAATACTATGCATCGTAATTCAAATTATTTATATAAAGGGGATACCGGACCCGTATCGGTTTGGACTCCTAAGACCTTACTCTTAGGACCCTATAAAAAATGGGTACCATGGACTTAACTTTATTTTTTGCAGGTCCCACTTAAGAAAAGAGGAAAGTGGATATTGGACAGTGGTTGCTCGAAGCATATACTGGAGACAAGAGCTTATTGACAAATATCACTTAGTCAGATGGTGGCTCCGTCACTTTTGGACATAATTCAAAAGGCTATATCATCGGCAAAGGCGATGTGAGCAATGGCGGTACATCTAACTTACCTCTTATTACTAATGTCATGCTAGTTAGAAACTTGAAACATAATTTACTTCGTATCAGTCAACTATGCGACAAGGGTTTTACCATTTCCTTTTTGGACAACAAATGTAGTATCTTAGATAAAGATCAAAATTTAGTTTTTGAAGGATATAGAGACAAAACTATTTATATTCTGAATATGAATATCAATCATAATTCAGATATGTGTCCTGTAGCAAATGATAATGATCCATGGCTATGGCACAAATATTTCTGTCATATAAACTTCAGAACTATTGACAAGCTAGCCAAAAATGACCTAACTAGAGGACTACCCAAAATGAGCTTTAAGGTTGGCAATATTTGTGATGCATGTCAATTAGGAAAATTGACTAAATCGTCTTTCAAATCCAAGAAAGTCATATCAACATTACAACCACTCGAGTTATTACATATGGATTTATTCGGGCCAAAACAAGTCCAGTCAGTAAATCATAGTCGATATGTGTTTGTAATTGTTGATGATTACTCACGTTATACTTGGGTAATCTTCTTGAAAAACAAAAGTGACATGTTTAATCATTTCAAACCCTTCATCAAAAGAATTCAAAAATCGAAAGGGCTTAAAGTTAAGAATATAAGAAGTGATCATGGAGGAGAGTTCGAAAATAATGAATTTGGACATTTTTGTACACAGAAAGGGATAAATCATAATTTTTCGTTTCCTAGAACTCCCCAACAAAACGGAGTTGTAGAATGGAAAAATGGAACTTTACAAGAATGTGCAAGAACATTACTAAATGGATCCACTCTCTCAAAACATTTTTGGGCAGAAACTGTTGCAACCGCGTGTTATGTTTTGAATCGTGTATCCATTCGACCTCTGACCAAGAATATATCTTATGAGCTATTTAATCAAAGAAAGCCAAATATCTCATATTTCAAAGTGTTCGGTTCTAAATGCTTTATTTTAAATACGAAAGACCATCTTGGAAAATTTGATTCAAAATCCGATGAAGGTATATTTGTCGCATATACAGAACGAAGCGTGGCCTATCGTATATTTAACAAGAGAACAAAAACTATAGAAGAATCACTTCATGTATCTTTTGATGAATTCTTTAAATGATCTTGTAACATATTAGATGACGAAGAAACTACAGTCACTAATAATCCCATCATCACAAATAATGATTCTAACTCAGAAATTGTTGAAGATATTCCTCATCCTAATGTGATACCTTCTCCACCAAGACTTAGATCTCCTCCGAGAATTCTAATGGATCATCCAGTTCAAAATGTTATTGGATAAGTAACATCACAAATAAGGACAAGGAGTCAACTAAATCAAATGGGTCATGTTGCATTTCTTTCAAATATCGAACCTAAGAATCCTAAAGAAGCTGCTACTAATGATTACTGGATCATTGCAATGCAAGAAGAACTAGATTAGTTCGAACGCAATGATGTCTGGGATCTTGTTCTAAGACCAACTGATCAGTCGGTTATTGGTACGAAATGGGTGTACAAAAGTAAAGCCGACGAACAAGGAAACATAACCAGAAATAAAGCAAGATTAGTAGCACAAGGATACAATCAAGAAGAAGGTATCGATTGCGAAGAAACTTTTGCACCTGTTGCTCGTCTAGAAGCTATTTGAATTTTACTATCCTTTGCTTGTCATCGTAATTTCAAACTTTATCAAATGGATGTCAAAAGTGCTTTTCTAAATGGTTTTATCAAAGAAAATGTTTATGTCGAAAAACCTCCCTTGTTTGTACATGAGAAATATCCAGATAATGTGTATAAACTTAAGAAAGCTTTATACGAACTAAAACAGGCACCTCGTGCTTGGTATGAACGTTTACGAAGCTATCTTATGTATTCTGGTTTTCAAATTGGTAAGGTTGATCAGACTTTATTCATTAAACATTCTCGAAAAGATATATTAGTTATCCAGATATATGTAGATGACATTATCTTTGGTTCAACAAACGATAAACCATGCAAAGAATTTGCAAATATTATGACCAAAGAGTTTGAAATGTCTCATATGGGAGAACTATTGTATTTCCTTGGTCTTCAAATCAAACAGCTTTCTAACGGTATTTTTATTAATCAAGAAAAATATTGTGGAAATCTTATCAAACGTTTCGGTTTAGAAAATACCTCTGGTAAACCAACTCCTATGAGTACGACCACTCATCTTGAAAAAGATGAACATGGCATGAATGTTGACCAGAAGTTATACCAAAGCATGATTGGTTCTCTTCTATATCTTACCGAAAGTCATCCTGATATTATGATGAGTGTTTGTTTGTGTGCAAGATTTCAAGCAAATCCAAAAGAATCACACTTGCGAGTTGTAAAACGTATAATACGGTATCTTAACAAAACCAAAGACTTTGGTCTTTTCTATCCAAAAGATAGTCCATTTGAATTAGTATCCTACAGTGATGCTGATTTTGGTGGCTCTCATACAGGTAGAAAGAGTATAAGTGGTACATGACATTTTATTGGAAAATCACTTGTCTCTTGGTTCCCAACATGTGAAGTTGAGTACATATCAGCAGCTCTAGCATGTACTCAAGTACTATATATGCAACAGACACTTCGTGATTTTGATATTCATTTATCAAACTCCATCATATACTGTGATAACACAAGTGCGATCAATTTATCGAAAAACCCAGTTAACCATTCTCGAACAAAGCACATTGATATTCGACATCATGTCTTATGAGACAATATTGAAAAAGGAACAATATGTCTCGAATATGTCCAGACTGAACGTCAACTAGTAGATATTTTTACTAAGCCTCTACTTGAATCAAGTTTTATTTCATTACGTAGAGAGCTTGGATTAATCTCTAGAACTGACCTTGAAATATAAACATACACTTGAAAAGGTCTCTTCTAAAACGGTGCTTTCATATTTTATTCTATCTATTAAAATAGCTTTTGCTATTTTAAGTAAAAAATTATGAGCTTTATATTAGTTAATGGTTTATATGCGCTGAGCATTTTCAACCATTATCCCTCATTTTTGAAAATCCTATATAAATGTGCTCTTTCCCTTTCGTTTTGCATCCTTATTGTTCATACTTATAATATAAGAAAATGGTGCACATTTGCGACGAATGCGCTCAACGGTCACACATTTCAATCACCAGTTCTGAACCGGAGGAATATTATTCTCTAGAAACTCCGAAAAGTCAACCAAAATGTAGTCATACTCCCGGTCACACACCAAAATCCAAACCTGCTAAGAAAGCATTATTTTGTTCCCCACAAACTAGAGAAAAGATAGGTGAGATTCACCATTATCAAAAACATCAGATAGATCTTCAGAGACAAATTCATTATGAGCAAAAACTCACGTCCGACCGCTTGACTCTTCTAGAACGAATGGCGTCATTTTTCTGTGGCACGGACAAACACAGAGTTCATGAGCCTATGCCACTTTCTCCATCCTCTTCTAGGAGTCATAACTCCTGGGATCACAACTACATGAAAAATGAAGGAGCAAAAGGATCATGGTTGCCATGGACACCGAAAGTTACCGATATTAAAGAAACATCCGATGACAAGTCATCCACTTCTCATTAATTTTATATCATTTTATTTTTAAGTTTTACCTTTTGTTGATTTTGTTTTCATGTACTTTGTTTTGAATCATTGTTGTTTTTGAAATAAATTTGAATTTTACTTCGATATGGTACTTCAGAAAACAAGGAAAGCAGAAAACATCAGAAACGGTCGACCGCCTAATACAGACAAGTTGACCGGAAAAGTCTCTGGAAACTTTGTATTTCTGCACCGGTCGACTGATTCAAAATGACAAGTCGACCGTTCAACTCTCTGGAAATTTTTTCAAATATTAAACCAACCTGTCGACTGCCAAAAATCACCCAGTCGACAGAAAAAGTCTCTGTCTTCAAACCAGTCGACCGGTGATGAACCAACAATCGACCGGTCGCGGGTTTTCTACTTTTCTCACCTCCCAAATGACACATCCGTTCCTATTTATTACTATATCACTTTCTCTTCTTTCACTCCACTCTCAAAACTCTTCATAACTAAAAATTCCCCAAATCAATTTCTTCAAATTTCCATGGCTCCACCTCAAAAGAAATCAAAGAAATCAAGCTCTATTGAACTATAACCAATTGATTCAAAGATCAAACAATGGCTAATGGATCCAATTGCTATAAAAAGGTGGAATTCCATGAAAGATTACACAATTCATGAAGGCCGCTTCATCAATTACTGTGATTTTCTTCTTTATGATGTTAAACAACTAGCAACCAACGCTGGTCTTCGATCACTATTTGATTTTGGTGATAATAATGTCGAAATCAATCATATAATGATTAGGTTGTTCTATGCCAATCTTAACCTACAAAAATTCGAACCGGAGAATGCTTCTAATTGTCTTTGGTCTGTAGTTTGTGGTCAGCATGTGTTTATTTCCAAGGAACGAATGGCCATGTTTCTCGGATCTCCTAATAGTGGAAGAGAATTTACTTCTGATTTTTGTACTATTCACACTCATGATAAAGTCAGTGACCTCTTTATTGAGGATCACAAAACCAGTACAAAAGCGATTAACCTAAGGCCTAACACTTGAGTTTTACACAATGCTCTCACACACTCTTTATTGCCAAGGATTGGCAACTTTGATACCATCTATAAAGAAAATTTCAAGGCATTATACGCGATATATGGTGATATAAAGATTAACTAGATAAACATGATTTTTGATGACATCTTGCTTCTTAATGATCACAAACGACCACACATATTTTACGATGAATATGTCATGAGACTCTTACTCGATTGTGGTATCACGTCTTGCGATTCTAAAATTTCCAAGCCAAAGTAAATTGATAAAGCAACTAGAAAAAGGATGAAGCTTCCTGATCCTTATGTAAATATAATAACCTTCGAGCTTTATCAACAACAAGGTCCGGAACAAAGCTCTTCGACACTAATCCCCAAACCCAAGCCGGTAGAAGTCAAACTTCTTCGACCTTCATCATCAACTAAAGATTTGCTAGCACAAATTGCACGTAACAAATTCCTTCTCGTAGCAAGACTTAAACGTACCGACACCAAACTTGAACGTTTGGATACAAAGCTCGACAAGCGCTTCTCGAAACTTAAGTCTTTCTTTTTTATTATTTGGGATGCAATTTCATGTGCATCGTCATCCTCCTCTACCCAAATACAAGACCCCGGAAAATGTCTGATGCCTCCTAGTTTTACATGGTCTTCTTCAGAGGAAGGAATGAGTTCTGGAGCGACTATTGGGCGTGGTCGTGGTGATACCGAGACTGAGGAGGAAGATGTTCAACATGAAGGGGATACGGAAGAAGGAGATAGCAAAGATATTGAGTGGGATACAACCGAATCCGATTCTCCACCGCATTATTTTCTTTTCTCTCGCTTCTTTTAGTAATGACTTTTTATTTTTAGTAAAAAGACTTGACATAGCACTTGTACGTAAATAGTGCTATATTGTTATTTTGGGTGTTACTTAATCCATGACTTGTTTTGGTATGACTAGTTTGTATGGTATGCTACAACTATTATGTATCTCATGCTTGAGCTATAATGTTTGGGTGATCACTTATTCTTTTTGTCGATGACAAAGGGGGAGAAGAATGTTACTAACATATGTTTTGCGGATTCTTTTAAGTTTGCATTTTAGGGGGGGTATATATTCAGGGGGAGTTATAACCACTTTCAAAGCTATATTGTCATTAATCAAAACGGGGGAGAATGTTGAATCATGAAATTCATGGTGTTTTGATTTATGACGAAGAGAAGATCAATATCGACAAAAAGAAGAAGATTCAATGGTGTTAAAGGTTAGAGGTTGATTATTTAGGTGTTAGTATTATTACAATTGTTAAAATCTATCCTCAAATAATCATATATCTCAGTAGTTTGAATATATATATATATATATATATATATATATATGAATGCACATTCATAGTGCATATTAATAGAAACCGGTCGACCGGCTTCATTATTAGCGGTCGGCCGTTTCTAGGTAAAATGCACTATGAACTTGCATGCATATATATATATATATATATATATAACGTATATATATTCAAATACATGTCTACTGGTCACTTTTAACCTGTCGACTGGTCTACGAACTGAATGCAACTTTTCGAATAGACATCTCCATTCATCAACAGTTGCTTTTTTATCCTTTCACAAAAAATCACTTCTATTCAATGATTCTCCTCACCAATCATTGCAACTCTTTATCTACTATATATACAACATGAAATCATCAATTCAAACAATCTAATTCTTTCTATTATTGCTATCTAATTGCTGATTTCATTCTTGCTCTCTAAAAGTACTCAAAAGCTCATAATTCTCATATATCGTTATTTGAATCCTTGAATCTATATATTATTCTTTCGATTCAAACAACGATATCATCTTCCAAATCTTCATAATCACAAAATCATATTTGAGGATAAGATTATAGGAAGATTGTACAAGAATTGACAAATTCGTGTTATTGATAACACACATTGTCAAATTACAAAACTATTCATCTTAGTTGAAGTCCTCGTTGTTGTAAGAGGCAAGTTGTGAAGTCCTCGTGTTGATAGAGGCGAGAAATCCCATTCTGCTGCTCGGGTGTTGTGAACCTGTTCCTCCGGGTGAAGCGAGATTGTTGATTAGTGAAAATCCAGAAGGAAGTCTGGGACTAGATGTAGGATGGTGCTCCGAACCAATATAAAAATCTCTGGTGTGATTTTTCCTTAACTGCATTTACTTATCTGTGAGATCTTATCATATTTCATATTTATTTGCATAACTATTGTATTAGACAAATAGTTTAGTGTTATTCCATATTACAGGATCCAAGTGTGCACACATATACTTTCTATTCTGGGTTGGTCGGTTCACCTAGGGTCCGTCAGATACATGAAAACTGGCAATTAGCTAGCAACAGCTGGTGATAGTTGGCAGTGGCATTTTTGTAAATACCCAATAGGCCGACCCAAAACCTGAAGGCTATATTTCAACCATTCCTCACTCCCATAAATAGGGGATCAACTCCACTATAATATGGGAGGATTTTTATGACCTTGAAGGGCTGCCCCACTTAATTCTCAACCTTTTCTAAGTGATTTGATCATCTCCTACCACCTCTAACTGAAGATCTATCTCCAAATCCATTACGAAGTCATGGAAATTTACTAAAGCTCACCAGAAAGTCTGGATTTGTCCTACCATTTGCTACATTTGAATGACATTATCGATTCCTCCTAACAATTCCTAATAGATCAAGAGAGGTAAGTAGAGAGATTAATGATGAATGTAATGAGAGGATATACTTGCCTTGTAACTCTAAATCTGATAATGAAATCATTCTCTAAAGTGATGTAAATGAAGTTTGACCGAACCACTATAAAACGTTGTGTCCTTTACTTGCATTTCTACAAATTTGTGGCTCCACTTCTCTTATTTTTTAACACTTTGTGGAGTAATTTTAGTACCTTTGATGTTGATTCCACTTTTGAGATTAACATTTGGCGCCCACCGTGGGGCCGCATTCGATCTTCCAATCTCTCACACTCTCTCACAAGGTTCAACGTCTTCCATTGAGGATCTAAGACAATCTCTACCATAGATCCTACAAGACTATGATCTAATCCAACCGACGAGCCCTCTATCAAATTCAAGTCCTTGTCCGGAATCATGGGTAGACCACCGAAGAAAACTACCAATAAAAATGTCGAGGGTACCGATAATGCCGCTAACAACGAAGCTACTCCTCTCACCAACCAATTAGAGGTTGGATAAACCTCTAAGGCTGGACAAGCTGTAATGAGAAGGGAGTTAGATGAAGTTTTTGAGGGTTTTACGAGCCAAATGGACATTGCGAACAAGGCCATGATGAAAAAGCTTGAGTCAATGTTTGCCTTGCAAGCAGCCACAGCAAAAGTTACCATGGAAACCGCTCATGCTAAATCTGCTCAAACGGATCACATTGAAAATGCAGGTTCTTCTTCTTCAAGTCCAAATCGAGGAGATTCTGTCCAAAGGTCGTAGACCCTAACGATCCTCGATAAGAAGAAAATCCTTTTACATGCGACCGCTTCGATAGAAAAACTTCTCGACAAGCGCTTGGTGTCACCAAAGGGGCACCTCCCCAAGGGGATGACCAAGGGCCCAGAAACTCGAACGGTGACCGTTTGCTTAGGCAAACATCCGGTAAGGATGATGGAGTCTGCCCCGTGGACTAGCTCAATGAGGAGGAGCGTCTATCAGAAGTGGTTTGCAAATTAATGGAGAAAAGCCTGAAGAAGCAAGACAACGAGAAACACGGGGGGTTCGCTCCTACCAAAACCCAGCTTATGGAGAGAATTAAGATGGCTCCATATCCGAACAAATTTAAACATCCGACAGTCCAAGCTTACAATGGGACAAGTGATCCCAATGTGTTCTTGTTTAAATATGATTAGCATATTGACGGGGCACGTGCCACGGACGTGTTGAAGTGCTTATACTTTCCAACATATCTTGAGGGAGTGGCGTCACTTTGGTTCACGAGGCTACCATCTAGATCTTTGGATGATTTTGCCACCTTGGCCAAACTATTCCGAGAACAATTTAGGCTCCAAGCGATGAAATAACGGGATTTCATGGAGTTGAATGAGCTTGAACAAAGGCCAACAGAATCCATAAGGGTTTTTCGTGCCTGCTTCAACACCGTCGCAGCCGAGGTTGGAAACTATGAGCCTTGTTTGGTTTTAACGGCCTTGAAGGGGGCTATAAGCAAGAAGACCAAACTTGGAAGATGGATTAAGAAGAAAAAACCAAGTACGCTTGCGGAACTGTTCGACAAAGCTGAGGAGTATGTAGGCGTGGATGAGGATCCGGCTTATACTATAGATGTTCTTGAAACCAGTACAGCCCGAGAAGAAAAATAATGATGCAGAAGATGGCCAGAAGAATCCCTGATTTTGAAATGAAAGACATGGGTGAGGCAGATGTGATTTTGGGAGTGAAAATCAAAAGGTCTCCGAATGGCATCTGTCTTACTCAGTCACATTATGTTGAAAAACTTATTAAAAAGTTTGACTCATTTTATGCAGATCCTGTTAGGACTCCTTATGATTCTAGTATCCACCTAAATAAAATAAAGGCGATCTAGTTTGTCAGTCTGAATATGCTAGAATTATTTGTAGTGTTATTACACGCGACCTAACATTGCTTATTCTGTTAATAGATTGGCAGGTACACTCATAACCCAAACAATAATCATTGGATCGCACTAAGGAGGTTGTTTAGGTACCTAAAAGGTACCACAGATTGGGGTTTGCACTTCTCCAAATTTCAAGGAGTTTTGGGATGCCAACTGGGTATCCGACAACGATGAAGTTAACTCCACTAGTGGTTATGTCTTGTGGGTGGAGCTGTATCTTGGAAATCTAGTACACAATCCTATACTGCTATTTCTACTATGGAATCTGAATTTACTGCTCTTGAATTGGCAGGTCATGAGGCGAATAGTTGAGAAATGTGCTTGCTAATGTTCCACTGTGGGGGAAGCCAACTCCATCAGTTGCACTTCATTGCGATTCACAAGCCGCAATTACTGTTGTAAACAACCATGCATACAATGGAAAAAAAGACACATTCGTTTGATGCACAAGGCCGTCAAAGATTTATTGTCTGAGGGAGTGATATCACTAGACTATGTAAAGTCTGGGAAAAAAATATTGCGGATCCGTTAACTAAAGGTCTATGTAAAAAACTAGTTTTGGAAACATTGGAAGGGATGGGGCTAAAGCCCATTGTTTGAATTGTAAGTAATGAACTTCTACTCACTATGAGTTCAAAGCGGAACATAATGTTATAATTCAGAAGCACAATTTTTTTTTCATCCCTAGACTTTTGTTATGTGCTTGTTACAAATGAGAATGAGGTTGAGCAAATGGCTCTTAATTAACCCATATCCATTTTTTGGTGGTGTGATGTAGCTCATACTTGATGGGATTCACCTACTTATGTGTGGAAGTGTGGCCGCTTCCTATGAGTATTACGAGGGCTGATACTTTAGAGCACCTATGAGCATGCAGGTTTAGATGTCTGGCAGGCATAATGCGTCACCTTTATTTGCGGAACTATAGAATATTATACATGTTCAATTGTGCGGCCTAAGTGATGGGTCTCTTACTCCCTACCAAGTTCAGGATGAAGGTCACTTAGTAGGAAAGATATCATAGCTTGATGCTCACTAAATGTTAATTCAAGTCACGAGACATTGACATTTATGCAATTGTTTTGTTTTGCCAAAAGACCAATTTTCTTTCTTTTCACATCTTCGAATCTGTGGGGGGTTGTTGGAAATTCTAGAGAGAAAATAAAGTGAGTGAAAGCTAAAATAAAATGTCGCACATTGAAATATTGCATCAGTTACAATATTGTATTAATTGCAATATTCAATTTTCTAGTCGTTGGCTTTCCTATTAATCGAGAACCATTACAATATTGTATTAATTAAAATATTCAATTTTCTAGTTGTTTGATGACCGTTTAGCTTCACTATTAACTGAGAATTTACACCTCTTAATAGATGATTAATACCATCAGTTACTCCTCTCTTTGTTTTTACAGCCTGTACATTGGTCTTTATTTTCTTCTTTAAACACACAGGAAAAAAACCCAACAATCTTGAAGCGACCCGAACTTCCCCATAAGGGAAAGCCCGGATTGAGTTTGAGAACACGAAAAATCAAAACACAAACAGAAGAACATTTCATTGCTATTACAACAATTTACATCAGAGTACAAGAATATAACAGAGTATAAATAAATTATATACATTTGATAAATATCAGAGATTTAAATTACATTTAAATATACAGCCGTGGAAAAATGATACAGAACACAACGGAAATTAATACACGGATACAGAGCTTTCCGAATATCGCTTCAGTTGTAAATCGGGATCCTGTGAATAAAATATCTGCAAAACCATACTAGGCTCTACAAATAAAATCGAAATGTCATGTATTGGAAATTGGATTTCCGTCATGAGTCTAGGATAGGGATGGCTCCTCACTGCTTCGAGACACTCTAGCAAATGCCCAGGATCCCCCGCAGTGAACCCTTGGATCTTCAGGGCCGATCCTCCCTTACGTTTGAGGATTGGTTATTTCTGAACACACGTTTCCCGGTCCTATCGGACCTATATCCATCGGTTCCATAGTAACCGATATATCCGAGGTGCCTCGCAATCCAACAACCACATAGGTAAAAATATAACAATGTCAGGGCTTGCAAAACGCTAACACCACCCATAGCTAGAAAGAAACGCCGTGCATTCCCTGCAGTCATGATCCCGTTTTTGACTCATACCGAGGTGTGAGGCTCGCGAATTAACGCTATACACAAAGCGGCGCTATATTAAAGTTATGCTTTGATCATCAACCACAAGACTTTGCTTTTCAACAGAAGCCTTGATCATTTGCATCTCAGCATGCCACACAGGCAATTCATTCCATGCGACTGATATCTACCAATATATAACCTCTGAGCTCGTACGTCTCAGAGAAGGGCGTTAAGCAAGAGAATAAATTCTCCACCGCCAAGTAGATATATATTTAATAGAAATCAATCAACACAGAATAAAATCCAATGTCAGACACACAGTCCATTTACAAGTTCGTTCTGGGTCTGAACGAAACCGAAGGCACCTTATTCCTCGTCCCATATGTCCAATATAGTAGAGATGCGCTCGCATATCCATCAATCTCCAAGTACGTCTGGAAGATCACCACTTATTACCTCGTCTTGGGTGTACAACCCAATCAAGACATCATTAATCGTCCAAACAATGTGAAGACCTCCCATCTTCAACCACCGTCTTCATCGTCGACTTATCGTCGAATCAGTTATTCAGAATGGGTATAAACCCGACCTCTCTGAACAACCCGCGTATATAATAAACAAGTGTTATAAAAACACAACGTACGCCTCATTCCAATCCAGAATATTCTTTTATTCAAATATTCACATCATTAGAGAATAGGTTCCCATTAATTTTATCAAAGATAAATTCTTTTGAATTTATTCTTTAATCTTCCTTTGGATATCAAAACATATTAAGGTTTTCCAAACAAGTCGGGATTAGCGAAATACACCGAAGTAATCATTTATTTTATTTCCCAATCCCAACCTATTCATCCCATGGAGCAAAACTGGTAATACTCCATTTCTAACACCATGGTGTTATCGGTAAATATTAATTACCATTTCACGTTCAAATCTAGTTAAAGATTTAACTATCGCTTGGAGCAAAACTGGTGATACTCCATTCTCAATCATTTAAATCTAATTAAAGATTCATTAAAACTCCACTTAGTTTTAATCTTCCTAAAAATCAATATTAATGATTATATAACTTGGAAAATCATATCCTGTCTTTAACTGGGTTAAAGAACCAATGTCATTTAAAACACGGTTCACGATAAACCCAAAATCACATTCCAATTTATTCCAATTACTAAATATAACTGGTAATTCTAATAATCTTAATTAAAAGATTTATTCTTTTCACACGGGGTTTAAGAACCGTGTTACTGAAGACACTATTCCATCAATCTCTAACCGTAAATTAGTAAGAGAACAATTCCCTAAGTATTAATCCCGAAGGCCGAAACCAACATCAGATCAATACCCAGGAAACCATTCAACTTAGCTAGTCTCCAGTTAGTTTCAAATTTTCTTAACTCCATTGGGTTAAAAACAGCATTTTTAAAGATACCATTCACGACAAACCCAAAATTCAATTCAATTCCAATTAAATATTAATTAATTGGTAAACTTCATTAAATCTTAATAAAAAAGATTTAATCTTTTCCCATTTAGGTTTAAGAATAGTGTTATTTAAGACACCGTTCACGACAAACCCAAAATCCAATTTGATATTAAATACAAGGCTCTGAATAGAAAATATATCAGCTTATATTCAATATCAAATTCTGAAACTAACAAATATCATATTGGAATAATGATATACATATATATCTTCCAAATTCATCTACAATGTCCGTATAATCACCGAATCCAATATTGAAATATTCCGAAGATAATTTCGATTCAAATCCATTCCAATTCATACATCGGAAATTCTAGTTATTTTTAAAACTAGTTCATTTCGATATAAATATATTTTTATCTTTTCAAATATGGAATTTTTCATCCCAATTCTTTCCAAATCATTTATTACGATTTTACACAAATTATTAACATTTTTAATAATTTTATCAAGGCCCGTATAGTCGATTTCCATAAACGGTCATCGAACTGCACTTACAGCGACCTTTTCCAAATTTGATTTGGGCATAATTCCAAATCCAATCGTTAGATTTTAAATTTCTTATATTCCTTGGAAAGCTCTTTTCGATACGAACCCAACGGTTACGGTTTTAGGAGAATCCGACGGTCGGATCTCCCGTAACGTCAATCCAAAGTCAATGGTCGATATTCACGAATAGTCGCGGCGCGGCGCGTTCTATTCAGGCTATTTAATATATATTATATTTATTTCGTCGATTTCCATTTAAAACGTATTTTATAAATCGTTTTAAAACGATTCTAACTTCATTTTCAATTTTAAATCATAATTGAATATTCCATATCATTAATATATAAATGATAATATTTTCAAAACATTAGATTTTTGAAATCATTTCCTTTTCGATATTCATTATAAAAATCAATAAAATCGATATAAATATCGTTCACGTCAAAATGGCGTTAATCTACTCAACAAGGCTTTATATATTTAAATATGTTCGTGTCCATCCCAATTCGGACATCAAAATCAGATTTTGATCTTTTACTGAATATTATTTTAAAATATTACTTATTTTAAAATAATCACTATTTTAAAATATTTGTTCTTTCTGAATTGGAATCAGACACAGTCAATTACCATATAATGTTATTTATATGGATTTCATACACACATGTACACAACAATAATCAAACACAGTCAACCATCATCCAAAGTGCATTAAACAACTGCATATGCGTTAAATATAAATAATTAACGCTTACAACAGTCTGTCAACCCATCGATTGACATACATCTAAATATTGGGATTAGTGTATGTCCAATATCATCACAATACCCGTGTGGGGTTTTCAAACAACAAACACTGATTATTATTTATGCAGTTGGCGATTTGAAAAATTTATCGTCACAATCAATATCAGTCAGATGTGTGTACATAAACAAATTATCTGATTTGTAAATGAATATTTATTTTATTTCTACACATGAATACTTTATTTTATTCAACACATCACGAACCAAATTCACACAAACAAATCAATCCAAACACACAACCAAACAAGTCATCCATGATCTGTGGAGGACGGGGAGCAGTTTATATATGCAGTTATAAAATAAATAACTGAACAGAAAATTTTAATGAGGATTTCTCACCTTTGGTTTCCACTCCTCCATTCTTTACTTCTGAGCGGTTCGGATTTGGATTCGTTTTCCGATAGTTCCATCGCACTCTGTTTCACGCTGTTCATAGTAAAAGTCACATTTTTAACATGTTTTTTATATATTTAAAAAAATCACATTTTTATTGCGCTGCATATATAATAAATATTATTTTTTTATAACGCTCCTTATATAATAAAATCCATATTTTTATTTCTCTAACTTCATACTAAAGATCGTATTTTCAATACGCCGTTAATGTATAAAAAGTCTTATTTTTATATAGCCACATCTATAAAGATCTCATCTGTATATTCGTAAAATTCTAATCTTTATATTTTAAAAAATCTCTTCTCTATACTTTTAAAAATCCTGTCTTCAAACAAATAAAAATCGTATTAGTATCTGCCATTTTCATATATATATAAAAAACATATCTTTGTATTCTATAAAAATCAAATCTGTTTATTCTTTAAAAATCAAATCTTTAAAAATATTTTCATTGCATGCTCTAATTAAAAATCATTACTTTATTATTCTATCTATAAAAATCATATTTTTTTATCTACATATAAATTCCATGTTTAACTACATAAATAAAATAAAAATAACATAAAAACTTACTTTTTAATTCGTGTTTTTAGTGTGGAGGGGCCCCACATCAGCTGAGGTGGTCGAAGGAGGGCGGTGGGGTTTCTTACGGGCAGTGGTGGTGAAATGGTGGTGGTGGTGGAGGGTTTTCAGCGGGTTTTATGGTGAATAGGGGTCCACGGGGTGCTGTCATGGCGGAGGAGGCCTGGGGGGTGCTGAGATGGCGCTTGACGTGGGGGAGAGTGGCGGCAAGCATAAAGGTGGCAGGAATGGGTCATGGCGGCGGTCAATGGCGGGTTTGAGGAAGAAAAGGGGGAGAAAGGGAGGAAGAGGAGGCGGGGAAGGAGGGGACAACGCTGGGGTGGTCGCGACGTCGGGTGGGGTGGGGGTGGGGGTGGGGGGAACCACGACGGTGGGCAGCGCCGCCAGGGGACGCGATGGCGGGTCTGGGCTGAGGGGCGTCGCCGTTTTAGATTTAGGTTTCTTCTTTTTCTTTTTTTGATTGTGCCTGGAGAGAGAAGAGGGAAAAAGGGGGAATTTATATTATAATGTATTTCTTTTAAATTATTTTCCCAAAAATGTTGACTTTTTATTCGATCACCAAACGAGACCAAATGACTATCGCCCTAGCTAAGTACCCCCATTCCGAACACAATGGGATATGTTTCATAAGCCAATTAGGCTGTTACAATCAGTTTTCATCAAAATTCAAATATAATCTATATATATTGAACTTGAGCACACATTTTAATTTACCGGGGCCACATACAGACTCCAAAAATTCCAGAAAAATAAATCTAGCTTTGTTTTGATGATACGGTCCTAACAAAACTAATTTTATAGAATTTGAAGACCGTTTGAAAAATGGCCATTTTTTGGTCGATCCATATTGGCTAAAACTGTCAAAACACGTTTTCCTTTGCCACTCTCTCATATTAATTCCAAAAATTATGAAAATTGGAATCTAGCAATAATTTGACATTCCAGATTCAACAAAAGTGGTTTCGTCGAAAAAGGAGGTCGTTTGCAAAATAGCTATTTTTAAGGGCTTTATATATTTTAAAATATACATAAATTCCACAGCGACTTTTCTGAATTTAAACTGGACATGACTTTTTATTTATAAAGCAAAATCTCAGTTTCTTACATCCGTTAGAAAGATATGATTAAACAGATTCAAATATTTCTTGTTTCGTCCAATTCTGACTTATATTGAATTCTGTATATTCATTTGAAATTTGAAATCGAATTTTCAAACTACCACGCTATTTTTGGCTCGTTGTGTAATTAAAATAAATTTATTCATTTTAACTTTGTCGAAATTTAATTCTTCATCGTTGTTATTTAAAATAATCATTTTAAATTATCAAAATTCATTAAAATAACCAAAATAAAATTTTTAAATTGGTTCAGATTTTCCAGGTTGTTACAATCTCCCCCACTTAAAATCTTTTCGTCCTCGAAAAGGAACGGAGCCGAAAGTTGTTTAACTAATCAACTCAACTTTCATTCAGGCTTTCATTCTTCAACTTTTCAATTTCTAAGAATTTTCAATTGTTTTTCAAAAATTTGGCTAACACCTTAAATTTTCGAAAAATTTCGCCATAACCTCCTTTGTACGGGGAGCATCGGGAAAATCCCCAAACCGCCACACAGGCCCTCTCATCTCAAAAAGAAAAAGAAAAAGCCAAGCGGCTAGCCAATCGGCTCATAAAATCATCCAAACCCAAGAAATACAGTAAATATGTACCTATTTGTCGGGCATACAATTTTATTCCTCTTCTCTAGCCTCCTTGCTATGACCTGTTCAGTTTATATACATGTATATGCATGCATTTCCAATCAATTTTCAATTCAGTCCAATATTTGACTTGATTTGGCTAATTTAACTTTCATTCACAAATTGATTTCAACAATTCTATTAGTCAAACTAATAATCAAACAACACAACCAGCAATCGATTAGTTGGTTAACATTTCAAATACATAGCTTTAATACATAGTCAAAAAATCATGTTTCTGATACCAATTCACAACAATAAATCCTATCTAGTTTTGGTTCTCACACTAGTCAATTGGAAATATATAGATATCCCACTTTCGAAACTCGAACATGAATGCTGATGATGTCGCGACATCACCAAAATTATTCCCGGGCGACTAGAGTGTGATTCTATACATATCCAATATATTTGATACTTCGAATATACGTTCATGACGCGTATATGCAAAATCTTCATATACTCGATTGTCCAAAATAAAATAAAATAATATACTCAAATACGTATAATTATATTAAATTTTAAAAACAAAATTTGTTTTCACTTTTTTTTTAAATAACACTCTCTTCACACTTGTTCTAGGATACTACTGATCTCATCTCTAAAGAGTCATTCCCATTGGATATTACTAATCCAATCTATGATGAATTCTTTCGTTCGGTTCTAATAAGCCTTGTTCTCGAGCTCTGTAAACCAATGCTCTGATACCAAATGAAGCGATTTGAACTTCCCCATAAAGGAAAACCCGGATTGAGTTTGAGTGTTGAATCAAGGCTTCATGGCATTTTGATTAATGACAAGGAGAAGTTTCATTATCGACAAAAAAAGAGATTCAATAGTATTGAAAGTTAGAGGTTGATTATTTAGTGATTTAGTCGTATTATAAATGTTAAAATCTATCCTCAAATAATCATATACCTCAGTATTATGAATATATATATATATGTATATATATGAATGCACATTCATTGTGCATAATGACAGAAACCGGTCGACCGGTTTCAATATAGGCGGTCGACCGTTTCTGGGCAGAAATGCACAATGAACGTGCACACATGTATATAACGTATATATATTCAAATATCAGTCTACTGGTTATTTTTGACCTGTTGACCGATTTTCGAACTGAAAGCAACTCTTCGTACAGACATCTTCATTCATCAAAAGTTGCTTCCTTTTCCTTTCACCAAAAATCATTTCTATTCAATACTTCTCTTCACCAATGATTGCAACTCTTTATCTACTATAAAAACAACATGAAATCATCAATTCAAACAACTAATTCTTTCTATCTATTCTATCTATTGCTGATTTCGTTCTTGATCATTCAAGGCACTCAAACGCTCATAATCTTCTTATATCGCTGTTGAATCCTAGAATCTACATACTATTCTTTTGATTCAAACACGATATCATCTTCCAAATCTTCACGAATTCAAATTCTATTTGAGGATAAGATTATAGGAAGGTTGTACAAGAATTGACAAACTCGTGTTATTTAGAACATACATTGTCAAATTACAAGTCTACTCATCTTGTGTGAAGTCCTCCGTGTTGTGAGAGGCAAGTTGTGAAGTCCTCGTATTGTGAGAGGCATGAAATCCCGTTCGGTTGTTCGGGTATTGTGAGCGTGTTTCTCCGGGTGTAGCGAGGTGGTTGATTATTGAAAATCCAGAGAGAGGCCTGGGACTGGATGTAGGACGGTGCTCCGAACCAGTATAAAAATCCCTGGTGTGATTTTTCCTTTTATTGCATTTACTATCTGTGATACTGCTTTTGTGAGATCTTATTCTATTTCTTATTTATTTGCATAACTATTGTATTAGACAAATAATTGTGTGTTATTCCATATTACATGATCCGAGTGTATTATATTACTTGACATGTACACGCACACACTTTCATTTGGTATCAAAGCACGGTCATCTTATAACCGTAACACAGTTATTTTGATATATTCTAGTAATATGGCAAATAACCCAAGTAGTAGCACTAACACCACTTACACTGAAAGTCAATCAACACAAAGACCTCCTTTCTTTAATGGCCTTAACTATAGTTATTGGGCAACACATATGGCTTTTTACATGCAATCAACTAGCTATGATGCTTGGAATGCTACTCAGAAAGAAATAGTGAATCCAACAACTGAGTATTCAGAATGGACACCTGCTGAGAAAACTGCAGCAGTTGTAAATGCAAAAGCAATAAATATGTTGTTTTGTGCATTAGATCAAAACGAATATAACCGTGTTAGTATCCATACCACTGCATATCAAATTTGGCAAACGCTAAAAACTACTCATAAAGGTACTAACAAGGTTAAACAAGCAAAAATAGCTTTGTTGAAAAGTTAATTTCAAAATTTTAAAATGAAGCCGAATGAAACAATCAATGAGATGTATTCACGGTTTCAAACCATTCATCATGCACTTATCGGATTAGGGCAAAAATATTCTGATTTTGATGTAGTTTCAACAGTCCTACATTCTCTGACTAATGAATGGTAAGGAAAAGTATTAGCAATAGAAGAGGCTAATGATCTTTGCACCATGAAGCCAGATGAATTGATAGGAAACGTTATGTCCTATGAAGCTAAATTGCAGGCTAGAAAAGAACAAAAAAAAAAAAAAAAATTGTAGCTTTTCATGCTGAAAAAGATGAAGACATCTCAGAATCTGAAGATGAAGATCTAGCGTTCATTGCAAAAGGATTTAAGAAATTCTTAAAGCAACGAAAAGCTAGTCGATACAACAAAAAGAAGTTCGGTTCAAACAAACCATCATCATCAAATATAGAATGCTTCAATTGTCACAAAAAGGGACATATGCAAAAGGATTGTCCGGAGCAAAAGAAAAAGTTAGAAAATGACAAATTCAAATACAACAAAGACAAGTCAAGGAAATGAGCATTCTCAGTAACATGGGATGATTCAGACTCATCTTCATCTGATAGTGAAAGTGACTCAGACAATGAACAAGCTAATGTATGTTTTATGGCGACAGAAGATGAGGTACAAATTCCTTCTTTTGAAGAAGTTCTTGATATAAATGCTGAATTAATATTTAACTTTAAAGATATGAAATGACAATGCAAACAAGATCAAGCAGATTTAAGTAGAGCAGAGTTTGAACGAGATATGTTAAAAGACGAGAAGAAAATATTAGAAGAGGAACTTGAAAAAGTTCAAGAATCATCATCTAATATTGATTCTCAATTATCTCTTTTTAGTCAAGAAATTGAAACTAAAAAAGAGAAAAATGATGCTATTACTACTGAAAATCATGAGCTTAAGGGAAAAGTCAAAATTCTAGACCTAGAAAAAGCTAGTTTACAAACAAAGTTAGACAACATCACTCAAAATGTTTCTAACTTCTACAAAGGTCGAAAAAATTTGACAAAAATTATTGAAAATTCACAATCTGCTACGAATAAACAAGGTTTGGGGTATAAGAAACAAGATATCAAGAAACATCCTGGCAATAAGAGAAAAAGAAAAAATAAAATAGTACAAGAAACTGAAGCTAAGAAAAATCTTAGCTTATTATATTCCAAACCAAAACCGGTTATGAAATTTCAAAAGAAAATGTCAAGACTATCAAAATATGGGTTCCTAAAACAAATAACAATTTGATTAGAAACAACTACATTCAATTTTTTTTTGAATACTGTGCATCATAATTCCAGTTATTTATATAAAGGGGATACCGGACCCGTATGGGTTTTGGACTTCTAAGACCTAACTCTTAGGACCCTATAAAAAGGTGGGTACCATGGACTTAATTTTATTTTTTGCAGGTCCCACTTAAGAAAAGAGGAAAGTGGATATTGGACAGTGGTTGCTCGAAGCATATGACTGGAGACAAGAGCTTATTGACAAATATTACATATTCAGATGGTGGCTCCGTCGCTTTTGGAGATAATTCAAAAGGCTATATCATCGGCAAAGGCGATGTGAGCAATTGCGGTACATCTAACTTACCTCTTATTACTAATGTCATGCTAGTTAAAAATTTAAAACACAATCTACTTAGTATTAGTCAACTATGCGACAAGGGTTTTACCATTTCCTTTTCGGATAACAATAGTAGTATTTTAGATAAAGATCGAAATTTAGTTTTCGAAGGATATAGAGACAGAAATATTTATATTCTGAATATGAATGTCAATCATAATTCAGACATGTGTCTTGTAGCAAATGATAATGATCCATGGCTATGGCACAAACGTTTCTGTCATATAAACTTCAGAACTATCGACAAGCTAGCCAAAAATGACCTAGTTAGAGGACTATCCAAAATGAGCTTTACGGTTGATAATAATTGTGATGCATGTCAATTAGGAAAATTGACTAAATCGTCATTTAAATCCAAGAAAGTCATATCAACGTTACAACCACTTGAGCTATTATATATGGATTTATTCGGACCAACACAGGTTCAGTCAATAAATCATAGTCGATATGTGTTTGTAATTGTTGATGATTACTCTCGTTATACATGGGTGATTTTCCTGGAAAATTTTTTTGGCACTTTCAATCATTTCAAATCCTTCGTCAAGAGAATTCAAAAATCAAAAGGGCTTAAGGTTAAGAATATAAGAAGTGATCATGGCGGAGAGTTCGAAAATAAAGAATTTGAACATTTTTGTACAAAGAAAGGTATATATCATAATTTTTCGTTGCCTAGAACTCCACAACAAAACGGAGTTGTAGAACGAAAAAATCGGACTTTACAAGAATGTGCAAGAACATTATTAAATGGATCCACCTTACCAAAACATTTTTGGACAGAAGCTGTTGCAACTGCGTGTTATGTTTTGAATCGTGTATCCATACGACCTCTCACCAAGAATACGTCTTATGAGTTATTTAACCAAAGAAAGACAAATATATCATACTTCAAAGTTTTTGGTTCTAAGTGCTTTATTTTAAATACGAAAGACCATCTTGGAAAATTCGATCCAAAATCCGATGAAGGTATATTTGTTGGATATTCGGAACGAAGTAAGGTCTATCGTATATTTAATAAAAGAACTAAAACTATTGAAGAATCACATCATGTCTCTTTCGATGAATTCTTTAAACCTTCTCATAATGTATTAGATGACGAAGAAATTATGGTCACTGAAAATCCTATCATCAAAAATAATGACTCTAACTCAGAAATTGTTGAGGATATTCCACAACCTGTTGTGATACCTTCTCCACCAAGATTTCGATCTCCTCCGAGAATTCTAAGAGATCATCCAGTTCAAAATGTTATTGGAGAAGTAACATCACAAATAAGAACAAGGAGTCAACTCAAACAAATGGGTCATGTCATGTTTCTTTCAAATATCAAACCTAAGAATCCGAAAGAAGTTGCTACTGATGATTACTGGATCATTGCCATGCAGGAAGAACTAAATCAGTTCGAGCGCAATGATGTCTGGGAACTTGTTCCAAGACCATCTGATCAGTTATTGGTACAAAATGGCTCTATAAAAATAAGGCCAATGAACAAGGAAATATAACCAGAAATAAAGCAAGATTAGTAGCACAAGGATACAATCAGGAAGAAGGTATCGATTACGAAGAAACTTTTGCGCTAGTTGCACGACTAGAAGCAATTCGAATTTTATTACCTTTTGCTTGTCATCATAATTTCGAACAACCTCCCTTGTTCGTACATGAGAAACATCCTGATCACGTATATAAACTTAAGAAAGCTTTATACGGATCGAAACAAGCACCTCGTGCTTGGTACGAACGATTATGAAGCTATCTTACAGATTCAAGATTCCAAATTGGTAAAGTCGATCAGACTTTATTCATCAAACATTCTCGAAAAGATATATTAGTTATCCAGATATATGTAGACGATATTATCTTTGGCTCAACAAATGATAAACTCTGCAAAGAGTTTGCAAATATTATGACCAAAGAGTTTGAAATGTCTTATATGGGAGAACTATCGTATTTTCTTGGTCTTCAAATCAAACAGATTTCTAACGGTATTTTTATTAATCAAGAAAAATACTGTGGAAATCTTATCAAACGCTTCAGTTTAGAAAATACATCTGGTAAACCGACTCCTATGAGTATGACTACACATCTTGAAAAAGATGAACATGATAAGAATGTTGACCGAAAATTATATCGAAGCATGATTGGTTCTCTTCTTTATCTTACCGCAAGTCGTCCTTATATAATGATGAGTGTTTGTTTGTGTGCAAGGTTTCAAGCAAATCCTAAAGAATCACATTTTCGAGCTGTAAAACTTATAATACGGTATCTTAATAAAACCAAAGACTTTGGTCTTTTCTACCCAACAGATTGTCCATTTGAATTAGTGTCCTATAGTGATGCTGATTTCGGCGGCTCTCGTACGGATAGAAAGAGTACAAGTGGTACGTGCCATTTTATTGGAAAATCACTTGTTTCTTGGTTTAGTAAGAAACAAAATTGCGTTTCACTCTCGACATGTGAAGCTGAGTATATATCAGCAGCTCTTGCTTGTACTCAAGTACTATATATGCAACAAACACTTCGTGATTTTGATATTCATTTATCAAACTCCATCATATACTGTGATAACATAAGTGCGATCAACTTATCGAAAAATCCAGTAAATCATTCTCGAATAAAGCACATTGATATTCGACATCATTTCTTAATAGATAATATTGAAAAAGGAATAATATGTCTCGAATATGTCCAGACTGAACATCAACTAGCGGACATTTTTACTAAGCCTCTACTGGAATCAAGTTTTATTTCTCTACGTAGAGAGCTTGGATTAATCTCTAGAACTGAACTTAATGTATAAAGTCTAAACGTATATATATACATTGTCAAGTTCTTTTCTAATCGGTGCTTTCATTTTTATATATATTAGCTATTAAGTAGCTTTTGCTATTATTAGTAAACAATTATGAGCTTTACATTTTTTTATGGTATATATGTTCTGAATGTTTTTAACCATTATTCTTTATTTAGAAAATCCTATATATATATATATATGTGTGTTCTTTCCTTTATTTTTCTGCATCTCCTACGTCTGAGTCCATTTTATTATTCGTGAATGAGTTTATTATATTCAAAATGGCACACATCTGCGACGAATGTGCACAGAGATCACATATCTCTGTCACTAGTTCTGAACCGGAGGAATACGACTCTCAGGAGACACCTAAAAGTAGACCAGAATGTTTGCATACCCCCAGATATACACCAAAGTCTAAACGTGCTAAGAAAGCATTATTTTGCTCCCCACGGACTAGAGAGAAGACTAGTAAGATTCACCACTACCAGAAACATCAGATGGATCTCCAGCGTCAACTTCATTACGAACAAAAACTTACGTCCGAACGTTTAACACTCTTAGAACGCATGGTGTCGTTTTTCTGTGGAACGGACAAACACGGAGTTCATGAACCAATGCCACATGCTTCGTCTTCCTCTAGGAGTCCTAACTCCTGGGATCGTAACTACATGCGAAATGAAAGAGCAAAGGAAACTTGGTCGCCATGGACAACAAGAGTTACCAATAGCAAAGAAATTTTCGAAGACAAGTCATCCACCTCCCACTGATTTTATATCGTTATTACTTTGTTGTTTACTAAGTGTTTTCAATATCTTGAGGATTTTTCTTTTCATGTATTTTGTTTGATTCTTTCATGTTCTGAAATAAATTCTTTTTATACGAAGTTGTAGAGCTTCGGAAAAATCTCCGAAAAACAGAAAAACAAAGCACAGGAAAACCAGTCGACCGCCAGGAATCAACCAGTCGACCAGAAAAGTTTCTGGAAAACATATTTTTCATACATCGGTCGACCGGTATGATATTAACGGTCGACCGTTTAAGTCTCTGGAAACAATATAAATTTTCCATCAAACCAGTCGACCGTTTAAATTTTCACCAGTCGACCGGAAATGTTTCTGTTTGAATCCAGTCGACCGGAAAAGTTTCTGGAAAACATATTTTTCATACACCGGTCGACCGGTATGATATTAACGGCCGACCGTTTAAGTTTCTGGAAACGATATAACTTTTCCATCAAACCAGTCGACCATTTAAATTTTCACCATTCGACCGGAAATGTTTCTATTTAAAACCATTCGATCGGTGAAATTAACACGGTCGATCGGTTACGCTGAGTTTTGTTTTTTAAATCCGAATCAACACGTCGGTTCCTCCATCTCACCCATTTACTTACCCTTTATTTCTCTCAAACTCAAGAACTATTATCAAACCTAAAATCCCCAATTTCATTCTCCTTCAAAATCAATGGCTCCACCGCAAAAGAAGACAAATTAATCAACTTCTACACAACTTCAACCCATTGATGCCAATATAAAATGATGGTTAATGGATCCAATAGCAGGCAAGCGATGGATGAAATGAAAGATTATACTATTCATGAAGGTTCATTCATCAAATTCTCTAATTTCATTCTCTATGATGTTGAAGAATTAGCTGTCAAATCCCGTATTAAATCCCTTCTTGACTTTGATAAGAACAACATAGAAATCAATCATATCATGATCAAGTTGTTCTATGCTAATCTTAACTTAGAAAAGTTTAAACCAGAGAATTATGCTCATTGTCTATGGTCAGTTGTGTGTGGTGAGCATGTTTTTATTTCAAAGGAATGAATGGCCACAGTTCTCGATTCGCCTAACAATGGAAGAAAGTTCTCTAGCGAATTTTGTACTTTTCATACTCGAGACAAGGTAAGCCATCTATTTATTGAGGATCATAAACTTAGTACAAAAGCAATCAACCTATGGCCTACTGCTAGAATTTTACATCATGCTCTTACGCACTATTTATTGCCGAGAGTTGGTAATTTCGATGCCGTATATAAAGAGAATTTTAAGGCATTGTACGCGATATATGGAGATATAGAAATTAACTGGATAAGTATGATCTTTGATGAGATTTTGCTTATGAACGATCGTACAAGATCACATTTATTCTACAACGAATACATCATGCGTCTTCTACTTGATTGTGGTCTTAAACCTCCCGAATCTAAAGTCTCCAAACCAAAATGTATCAACAAGGCAACGAGAAAGATAATGAAGCTTCCTGAACCTTATTTAAATATTATACCCTTCGAACAATATCAACAACAAGGTCCCCAAGAAAGCACTTCGTCAAAGGCCTCTAAACCTAAACTGGAAGAGGTTAAGCTTCTTCAACCATCATCATCGACTAAAGATTCACTTCAACAAATTGCACGAAATCAATTCCTTCTTGAAGCAAGACTTAAGCGTACCGACAACAAGATCGATCATTTGGATACAAAGCTTGACAAACGCTTCTCAAAACTTAAGTCTTTCTTTGGTATTCTTTGGGATGCAATTTCATGTGCATCATCCTCCTCCTCTATGCAAATACAAGACCCCGGCAAACGTCCAATGCCTCCTACTTTTACATGGTCATCTTCAGAGGAAGCCACAAGTTCTGGAGCGAGTGTTGGACGTGGTCATGGGGTATATGAGACTGAGGTGGAAGACATTAAAGAAGAAGGAGACAAAGAAGAAGAAGGAAACACAGAAGAACTAGGGGATACGACTGAATCCGACTCACCATCTCAGTAGTTCTTTTTATCCACGTCTTATGGTTTTATGTTTATTTTTAAGTAAGACTTAAATCAGTAGTTGTATATAAGTAGTGCTTTAATTTATTTTGGGTTTGTACGTATTAACTCTTTGCTACATGACTTGGTTAGGTATGTTTGGTGTGTATTGTGTGATACAATCCTTATGCATTTCATGCTTAAGTTATGGTATTTGTGTGCTCACTACTCCTTTTTTTCGATGACAAAGGGGGAGAATATGTTTTGTAGAATATGCTTAAGTTACTAACAATATGTTTTGCAGATTTTTTTTAATATATGTTTTCAGGGGGAGTACATATACAGGGGGAGTTAGAAACACTTTCAGAGCTATGTTGTCATCAATCAAAAAGGGGGAGAATGTTGAATCAAGGCTTCATGGCATTTTGATTAATGTCAAGGAGAAGTTTCATTATCGATAAAAAGAAGGGATTCAATGGTATTGAAAGTTAGAGGTTGATTATTTAGTGATTTAGTCGTATTATAAATGTTAAAATCTATCCTCAAATAATCATATCCCTCAGTATTATTAATATATATATATATATATGTATGTATATGAATGCACACTCATTGTGTATAAGGACAGAAACCGGTCGACCGGTTTCAATATAGGCGGTCGACCGTTTATGGGCAGAAATGCACAATGAACGTGCACACATGTATATAACGTATATATATTCAAATATCAGTCTACTGGTTATTTTTGACCTGTCGACCGATTTTCGAACTGAAAGCAACTCTTCGTACAGACATCTTCATTCATCAAAAGTTGCTTCCTTTTCCTTTCACCAAAAATCATTTCTATTCAATACTTCTCTTCACCAATGATTGCAACTCTTTATCTACTATAAAAACAACATGAAATCTTCAATTCAAACAACTAATTCTTTCTATCAATTCTATCTATTGCTGATTTCATTCTGGATCATTCAAGGCACTTAAACGCTCATGATCTTCTTATATCGCTGTTGAATCCTAGAATCTACATACTACTCTTTTGATTCAAACACGATATCATCTTCCAAATCTTCACGAATTCAAATTCTATTTGAGGATAAGTTTATAGGAAGGTTGTACAAGAATTGACAAATTCGTGTTATTTAGAACACACATTGTCAAATTACAGGTCTACTCATCTTGTGTGAAGTCCTTCGTGTTGTGAGAGGCAAGTTGTGAAGTCCTCGTATTGTGAGAGGCGTGAAATCCCATTCGGCTGTTCGGGTATTGTGAACCTATTCCTCCGGGTGAAGCGAGGTGGTTGATTATTGAAAATCCAGAGAGAGGTCTGGGACTGGACATAGGATGGTGCTCCAAACCAGTATAAAAATCTCTAGTGTGATTTTTCCTTTTATTGCATTTACTATCTGTGATACTGCTTCTGTGAGATCTTATTCTATTTCTTATTTATTTGCATAACTATTATATTAGACAAATAGTTGTGTGTTATTCCATATTACATGATCCGAGTGTACTATATTACTTGACAAGTACACGCACACACTTTCATTGAGAACATAACAAATCAGAACACAAACAGAAGAACATTTCATTGCTATTACAACAATTTACATCAGAGTACAAGAATATAATAGAGTATGAATAAATTATATACATTTGATAAATATCTGAGATTTAAATTTCATTTAAATATATAGCAGCGGAAAAATAATACAAAACACAACTGAAAGTAATAAACGGATAAAGAGCTTTCCGAATACCGCTTCAGCTATAAATCAGGATACTGTGAATATAATATATGCAAAACCCAACTTCTAGCTGCCCGTGTGGAAAAAAAGGTACCCAGAGTTTAGGTTAAAACAATAAACTCCGGGTCAGTCATGTGACTGGTGTGCGAACTAAAACAGTTATTGATCTTTATTTTAAAGTTAGGTAAATCAAGGGACCACGCCGTATAACACGTAATAGGTTTTAACCCCATGAATACTAGTATATAAAACAAACAACGCAATGCTAATTAAAGAAAAATGAAGCTATTATAAGACTCAGGTCCCATCACACATTGCAACGCAAGCCGGAGGATATAATTTTACCTTATAATAGCCAAACATACTTGGTACGTTTAAAACAAAGCATTTTGATACTATTATAGGGTAAAGTGTATGAAAACAACTTCAAATATAAATGTACCAATCATAGACGACATAGTGCCCCATCCCATTATGTCGCTATACTAGGCTCTACAAATAAAACCAAAATGTCACGTATTGGAAATTGGATTTCCGTCATGAGTCGTGGCCAGGGATGGCTCCTCACCGCTTCGAGACACTCTAGCAAATGCCCAGGATCCCCCCAGTGAACCCTTGGATCTTCAGGGCCGGTCCTCCCTTACGTTTGAGTATTGGTTATTCCTAAACACACGTTTCTGGGTCCTATCGGACCTATATCCATCGGCTCCGTAGTAACCGATATATCTGAGGTGCCTCGCAATCCAACTACCACATTGGTATCAGGGCTTGCAAAACGCTAACACCACCCATAGCTAGAAAGAAACGTCGTGCACTCCCTGCAGTCACGATCCCGTTTTTGACTCATACCGAGGTGTGAGACTAGTGAATTAACACTATACACAGAGCGGTGCTATATTAAAGCTATGCTTTGATCATCAACCACAAGACTCTGCTTTTCAATAGAAGCCTTGATCATTTGCATCTCAGCATGACACACAGGCAATTCATGCCATGCGACTGATATCTATCGATATATAACCTCTGAGCTCGTACGTCTCAGAGAAGAGCGTTAAGCAAGAGAATAAATTCTCCACCGCCGAACAGATATATATTTAATAGAAATCAATCGACACAGAATAAAATCCAATGTCGGACACATAGTACATTTACTAGTTCGTTCTAGTTTTGAACGAAACCAGAGGCACCTTATTCCTCGTCCCATATGTCCAATACAGGAGAGAGACCCTTGCATATCCGTCGATCTCCAAGTACGTCTGGACGATCACCACTTATTACCTCGTCTTGGGCGTACAGCCCAATCAAGACATCGGTAATCGTACAAACGATGTGAAGACCTCTGGTCTTTAACCACCATCTTCATCGTCGACTTATCGTCGAATCAGTTATTCAGAATGGGTATAAACCCGGCCTTTTCGAACAACCCGCGTATATAATAAACAAGTGTTATGAAAACACAACGTACGCCTCATTCCAATCCAGAATATTCTTTTATTCAAATATTCACATCATTAGGGAACAGGTTCCCATTAATTTTATCGAAGATAAATTCTTTTAAATTTATTCTTTAATCTTCCTTTGGATATCAAACCATATTAAGGTTTTCCAAACTAGTCGGGATTAGCGAACTACACCGAAGTAATCATTTATTTTATTTCCCAATCCCAACATATTCATCCTATGGAGCAAAACTGGTAATACTCCATATCTAACACCACGGTGTTATCGGTAAATATTAATTACAATTTCACGTTCAAATCAAGTTAAAGATTTAACTATCGCTTGGAGCAAAACTGGTGATACTCCATTCTCGATCATTTCAATCTAATTAAAGATTCATTAAAATTCCACTTTGTTTTAATCTTCCCAAAAATCAATTGTAACGACCCGTATTTTTGGCGATAATAATTAATTTATTTAATTGTTTAAATAGTGATTTATGGATTGAAATGGTCGTTTAATTAAATAATATTGAATATTTAATTAAAATAAAAAATAAAATAATATATATAATTCTGGAATAATCAGAATAAGTTGAATTGACAATATGGTGTGAACTGGACGACCCAATATATATAATTCAGTTCAGAATTGAATTAGAATAACGAATTTACTGTTTGAATGAAATTTGAACGTATAAATTATATTATAATTATAATCGAACCCGTAATGGCGCGACAGTTCGCTATTTGGCGATTTGAACTTCAACTGGACATACAGAGTCCGTTTTAAGCCGGATTTCTGTGAAACAAGAGACGCGTGGAGCTGGTGGAGTATATTTTTCTAGTGGAAGAGAAAAATCGGGATTTCATCGTGTAGATTTTTATTTATGTCCAAATCAAATTTTAGAAAAGTCGCTATGGAATTTATATATAATTTATAACGATATATATAAAGAAATTTCAGTATAAATCGAATATCGACTAACCGTGATTTGAAATATCGAGCCAGAAATTCATATAGGATTTTTCTGGAGTTGTATGATTCTCGTATGTGTATATATCCGATAATATATATTTATTTATATTTAATTTAATTATTTTTAAATATATTTATATATTTAAATGGTCTATTTTGAGCTTTAAAAATTGCCAGTTTTGCAAACGACCTCAGAATTCGACGAAACTAATTTTGTTGGATCCGTAATGTCAAATAATTGTTAGATGTCAAGTTTCGTGATATTTAGAGTCCGTATGTGGTCGTACGGATTTTTAGAATGAAAAACAGTCAATTTTTGACCGTTAAAGATACGCTGTGTGAGCAAACAGAGTCGGAATTCGATGAAACAAGTTTCGTTAGGTCCGTAATGTCGAGTTGTAGCTGCATGCCAATTTTCATGATTTTTGGGTATTCTATGTGATCACAAGAACTTTTAAAGGACTAATACGAATAGCGATAGCTCAAAAATTTAATATAAAAATCATATAAAAAAATAATAAAACTATTCTATATATTATCATCAACTCTCCTAACCCTAAGACACATTTTCTCTTCGTCAAAACCATTCCGCCGCCACCACAGGGAAACCCAACGTGAAAATCCCATTTCAAAAATCCATAGAAAATCAACTAAAATTCTAAAAATCCTGAAACCAATCTCTTTGAGATCCTCATAGCTTCCTCTTCAAATCTGTATAGGTATCATAAGGCTCGGTGGTTTTTCCTCAGACCAATATTTTCGACAACGAGTTAGGGTTCGGGATTTTTGGGAAATTGACGTATTAATTCGAGAAATTGAATTCATGGTTGAACTCGTGGTAGGAATTCGAACTTGGGTATGCAGTTTGGGGAGGATCGAACTTCAAAAGTGTCGCACCTGGGTGGTTGTCGCATGACGGAGGCTATCCTCAAACTGGCGACGAGTTGGGTAAAAGGAGTATCGCGTGGGAGAGCTTGGTAAGAGAAGTAAAATGATGGAGACCATTTTCGAATTTGTGATGGATTAAGGGTAGCGGAAGGGATCAAAGTAGCGGCTATGGAGTAATTGAAAGGAGCAGACATTGCATATTCTTATTTGGGGAAGAGGGGTGTTTGATGGGTTAGGTTTGAAAGAGTTTAGGCCCGGTTTGGTAAGTAGTGAGGCCCAACTATTTTAAAAGGTTTAGTTTAATTTAAATTATATAGTATTGAAATTTGTAAATTCAATAATTGGCTCGTACGTAATCAGAATTGGACAAAACAAGATCCGTCGGGATCGTACGAACGAGAGCTACACACTGGAACTGACCATGAGTGAATTGGAGCTTGTTTGGATTTACGGTGAAATTAAAACTCCTGAATCAAATCAGTGACCAATTATCGTTATATAACGATAAACAGTCCAATGTGAGTAACTGTCACTAACTCTGATCAATTTATATCTTTATAAAGTACTTTCAGAATTGAAAAATATTGGTCGATTTGCTGTGTGTTGGCTGTTTGATTGAACTGCTAGTCAGTTGATTGAAATTATCGATAACGATATATATAAATCGTATCGAAATATTGATTCTGTTTATCAGAATACTTTATACTCATGTTATTTATGTTTACTGACATCTGTGGATGCAGGGAAACAGGTCGGAGGAATCCAACTGGATTTCTCAACATTTATTTTACTGTTTTTCATATATTCTGATATATGATGTGCTATATCATCTGTTATTAATTCTGTGTGTTTGGATGATGATCGAACCTTTTGATTTGGTATATTTATACCATGAGTGATACTGGAAAGTGAAAAGAGAATTTTTAAAGTTTATTTTGAAAATAAATTATTTATATAAAATCATGGATTTTATATATAAAAGGAAAATGATTACATAGAAGAAAATAATTATAAAATCAAAAGAATTATATAAAAAGAAAAATATTTGTAAAACGAATATATGAGGAAAATATTTGTGAAAATAATTATAGAAGGAAATTAACTGTGAAACAAATAGGAAAGGAAATACTGGAGTGTGAAAAAGGAATGTCTGAAGTGAATATGGGATTTTGGCATTTTATAAAATCAAATGGGTTTTATAAAAGGTAGATACTTGAAAATTTAATAAAATCCTTCTGTATAAAATTAACAACAGTTATATGGAAGTTTGGAAGACCGGTTTGGTTAGAATACTAAATGGAATTAATGAGAAGTGAATAAAGAACTTTATGGAGGAAAATATAATATTTGGAAAAACAAATAGAGAAAAAGAAAATATTTAATGAGATTTAATTGTTAGAAATAAAAAGGGAATTTCGTATGAACAAAAGTATAAATAGAATTCAGAAATAAAATATTATGTTTAAATACGAATTCAAACTGAATTGATATATTATTCACATTCGATGTGGACAATGGCTTAAATTAGATATTTTATAAATTAAAATATTTATAAAGTAAAAAGAGAATTTATCGAATGTTAGTTTATTCGAAAGGAAGTTTATCGAATATAATTATTCGAAGGAAGATAACCGAATATGGTTCGTTTGAATAGAGTTAAAGAAGTTAACCGAATATGGTTTACTTGAATAGAGTTAAGGAAGTTAATCGAATATTGGTTATTCGAAGGAAAGAATTAATCAAAGTGTATTAATCAAAATGAGTTAGAGGAGTTAATCGCATTAGAGTAAATTGAATTAGAGTTAAACGAATAAAATTAGAGTTAATCGATTAGAGTTAGAGTTAACCAGTTAGAGTTAATCAGTTGGAATAAATCGATTAGAGTTTATCGAATATAGCTAATCGAACTAGAGTTAAAACAGATAGGGTCGTTCAGGCTGAGTTGCCATTTAGCATGACTGCTAGCGGAATTCGCAGGGCTGCAGATAGCCTACGTCGGACGGATGTTTCCTGAGGGAATCAGGCGTAACCATTGTGATCATTGCGATCTAGAGTCGAGCGAATGGAGTTAAACCGAATATGGTTTATTCGAAAAGGAGTTATCGAATAGATATTATTCGAAGGAAAGTTATACGTTGAAATTCGATTATATCGAATTGGGGAAAGTACTATTCACATTCCGTTTTAAATCAAGATTTATTTATTTATAAATAAATTGTTTACTTAGTTATTTATTTAAATTTAGAAATACAAATTATACTCAAGATAATTATTTCGGAAGTAGGGATTATATTGTTATCATTAAAATCAGTGTTTTCAATTTAAAAGTGGATTCGTATATAGAATCCGAGAGTCACGTAAGGAAGTTTGATTTTGAAGTTGAACTTTGTCTATTTCGAAGTAAGAAATGTCATTCAGTTAAGGTCTGAGAGGTAATTATACCCCAACTTGATTGACTTCAGTTTTAACTAAGAAGGGGATAAGGTTCGATAGTGGAAGTTGGTTAAGTGAATTTAGTTAATGAGCGTAATGGTTCGTGTTGACATAGCGATGTTTATTTAAACGCCCGTTTAAAACCAAATGAAGGAGATTTGGATATGTTTCCAAATGAGAATCAGAAATATTTTCTGAATATAGAAAACAAGAAATGGAAATGTTTTCCAATGTTAATAATGTATATTTTCTAAATATAGTAAATAAGAAATGTTAAGTAACGGGAAAGGGAAATAAATAAATGAATGCACTCAAAGAAATAAATGTTGAATGATGTTTGATCGATAGAATTTCCATCTGGAAATAATATCGTTGTTTGCACATGGACATGTTTTCATTTGATAGTTAAATCACCGACAATCAAAGTTTTGACCATTTTACGTTGTTAATATGGAGAGACCGGTTGGATTATTATCCAGAGAACCACTCTGTGTTGGCATAAGCGTTGCGAATCAAGTATGCTGAATATATTGAAGACGAAGTTGTGCAAGGGCTATCCTGTGAATAGTGCCTTCGGTTTGTCCAGCCCCAGGGCAAACGTGAATGGATGAATGTCTGACAGAGTATATTCAATGAATCGCGTAAGTTGATCTCTTCAAACGTAATTACGTTTGGTGGCGGAGGAATTCGTTTCTCTTAGCTGTATACCCGTGGTATTTTTGGGGAAATCAATTTGTGATTTGGCGAGTATGACGATGTGACATTTAAAATGATTAAATGTGTGATCTGTCAGAGATAAGCGTGGCCTCTAGCCTCACAACCGGGAAATGACAAAAATCGGGCAGGCAGCATGGCTAAGTCGGTCGCTCCGAAGTAGGGTGTATAATCACCTATCTAGAGATTCATTTCATTCTTTAATCTATTCGATGCTGTCCCATTCGGGAAACGGTTGCTGATCATAACCGTTGGTGATATACATTCGATACACTCAAGCGAAATGAGTGGTCGGTCATGTGTGGGCCGGGTTGGAAGACGTTCTTGTTGAACCCAGTGTATTCGTCTCTAGAGATACACCATCGGTAGGTGGTCCCATACCTTGTCATAGTCGGAATCCAATTTCCAATAAGCGCCCTGTGGTTTTTGTTTGTATACTATATATGTGGAGCGTGAGATGCAAGCGTTCTGCTAGATTGTAAAGTACTTGTGATTAGACATTATTATAATATCAGATAAGTATTGAGTTTTGAAAATGGTTTGGGTCATCGTAAGGTAAAAACCGTCCGTGTATGTGTGGATCGGTCTTACGATTATCTATTCTTTTGAAAAGGATTTTGAAAAGTTAAACCGATGATTTGAGTTTACTCACTCCAGTCCCATGACTGACTCAGAGTTTATTTTTTTTGTTTTTCCCTAAACTCTTGGGTGCCTAATTTGTACGGGCAGTCAAGTAGTCGGGATTTTACAGATGTATCTGGAGGAGCTCAGAGCAGGAGGTTTCAGCATTAGTTATATATAGAGTTTATTTCCGCTGTGATGTTCTGTGATAATGGTATGTACATACAGTACAGTTTTATTTCAAAGTTATGTTATATAATATATTTTGTTCATTCCGCTGTGAGATTCATGTTACTCTGATGTTGTATGTTCTTCTTCTTCTTCTTCTATTCTAATTTTCTATCTTATCTATTCTCACCCTCTAATTTCTTTCATGGACTATCCGGTATTTCCGAGGCTTGAATAGTCGACATTTGGTTATATTGTCTGTGATCAGGATCGCGAAATCCCCGGGTCATTACAGTGGTATCAGAGCTGAAGGTTAAGTAATACCTTGGCTCTGTGGCGTGACTCGGTAGAGATGGGGTTAGCAATACCCTAGATTGAGTTTGAGTGTATATATAGGAGTGAACATATTTGTAGATTTTATACAAATTGTTTTATATTGTGGAGATTCATTGGTTGAGTTGTTTATAAATTCTGATCGATCAGTTTGATCCACTGTATCGGTAGGGATTTCTAAACACTCGAATACGTTGGGTCATCACGATATGTTTTGGAAAGAGGGTAAATAAAATAATTTTACCCAAAGTATATTTTGATGTAGAAAATATATGTATATTGGAATTATAGTATATTGGATGTGTTGGGTGTGATTATAATCGAATAAGGTTATAAAAGTAAAATGGTTATGTAAATAACCAAACAGAATTCATATAAGTGAAATATATGAAATCAAGTGAATTAAATCTGAATTTGAATCAGAATTGGAATTAAAACTCGGGAAATTTGAATAAGTATTTGTAAATGGAATTGAATTAAGTATAAGGGAATTTTAAGATCCTAGGAGGTTTTAAAATGTTTTCAAGCACTGGAAATGATATTTTGAAGTAATTTCAAATTTGAAAGTGATATAGTATTGAACTCACTTCGATCGCTGGAAAATAGATTCTGATGGCGTGCGCGCCATTATCGGTGTTCATTTTCGAGTTGTAAGTGACGAATTACTACCAAAGAGGTTGTTTTTGGATTGTTTTGAGAAAAACAAGTTGTTTTGAAATTCCAGAAAAAAAAGAGATTTGATTTTTGAAAAAGGCAAAGCTATTTAAAAACTCCTAGAGCAGATTATTTGAATTAAAACAAATTTGAATAGAAATTCGTGAAATCGAGCTAGAACTGAATTGGAATCTGTTAAGTGGGAATTGAATTTGATTAGAATGATATCGAGAAAATTGGATTTGTGTCATAGGAATTCGAAATGATATTGGATTGATGAGTTAGGAGTTTGGAATCAAGAATGGAACTTTGGTTTGAAATGAAATTTGGTTTGGATACGTGAATGATTTAGTTTTGAAGATAAAATTGGAAATTGGTTGGAAATGTATTGATATTTGCAGAATGGGCAGCAGATGGAGGAGATATAAGGATATGCCCGACAAAAAGGTACACGTTTATATTCATATGGGTTTGATGAGACGATTGGCAAGCCGCTTGGCTGTTTGATTTTCTTTTGGATTGGAGATGGCCTAGAGAGGCGAGTTGTGGTTTTACCGATAGGGCTGTACAAAGGAGGTTATGGCGAATTTTTTCGAAAACTTCAGGTGTTAGAAAATTTTCAGAATTTTTGAAAATTTTCGTTTATAGAAATGAAGTAATAATTTAATTGAAATAAATAAATTCAGTTGAAACTGAAGTTAAAGAAGTAAACGAATAATTCGAAACCAGTTAATAGGGTTGTTCTCTATCTTAGTAATTTCAAGGACGAAATTATTTTAAGGGGGGAAGAATGTAACGACCCGTATTTTTTGGCGATAATAATTAATTTATTTAACTGTTTAAATAGTGATTTATGGATTGAAATGGTCGTTTAATTGAATAATATTGAATATTTAATCAAAATAAATAATATAAATAATTCTGGAATAATCAGAATAAGTTGAATTGACAATATGGTGTGAACTGGACGACCCAATATATATAATTCAGTTCAGAATTGAATTAGTATAACGAACTTACTATTTAAATGAAATTTGAACGTATAAATTATATTATAATTATAATCGAGCCCGTAATGGCGCGACAGTTCGCTATTTGGCGATTTGAACTTCAACTGGACATACAGAGTCCGTTTTAAGCCGGATTTCTGTGAAACAAGAAACGCGTGGAGCTGGTGGAGTATATTTTTCTAGTGGAAGAGAAAAATCGGGATTTCGTCGTGTAGATTTTTATTTATGTCCAAATAAAATTTTAGAAAAGTCGTTATGGAATTTATATATAATTTATAACGATTTATATAAAGGAATTTCAGTATAAATCGAATATCGACTAACCGTGATTTGAAATATCGAGCCAGAAATTCATATTGGATTTTTCTGGAGTTGTGTGATATTTGTATGTGTATATATGCGATAATATATATTTATTTATATTTAATTTAATTATTTTTAAATATATTTATATATTTAAATGGTCTATTTTGAGCTTTAAAAATTGCCAGTTTTGCAAACGACCTCAGAATTCGACGAAACTAATTTTGTTGGATCCGTAATGTCAAATTATTGTTAGATGTCAAGTTTCGTGATTTTTAGAGTCCGTATGTGATCGTACTAATTTTTAGAATGAAAAACAGTCAATTTTTGACCGTCAAAGATACGCTATGTGAGCAAACGGAGTCGGAATTTGATGAAACAAGTTTCTTGGGTCCGTAATGTCGAGCTGTAGCTACATGCCAATTTTCATGATTTTTGGGTATTCTATGTGATCACAGGAATTTTTAAAGGACTAATACAAACAGCGATAGCTCAAAAATTTAATATAAAAATCATATAAAAAAATAATTAAACTATTCTATATATTATCATCAACTCTCCTAACCCTAAGACACATTTTCTCTTCGTCAAAACCATTCCGCCGCCACCACAGGGAAACTCACCGTGAAAATCCCATTTCAAAAATCCGTAGAAAATCAACTAAAATTCTAAAAATCCTGAAACCAATCTCTTTGAGATCCTCATAGCTTCCTCTTCAAATCTGTATAGGTATCATAAGGCTCGGTGGTTTTTCCTCAGACCAATATTTTCGACAACGAGTTAGGGTTCGGGATTTTTGGGAAATTGATGTATTAATTCGAGAAATTGAATTCTTGGTTGAACTCGTGGTAGGAATTCGAACTTGGGTATGCAGTTTTGGGAGGATCGAACTTCAAAAAATGTCGCACCTGGGTGGTTGTTGCGTGACGGAGGCTGTCCTCAAACTGGCGACGAGTTGGGTAAAAGGGGTATGGCGTGGGAGAGCTTGGCAAGAGAAGTAAAATGATGGAGACCATTTTCGAATTTGTGATGGATTAAGGGTAGCGGAAGGGATCAAAGTCGCGGCTATGGAGTAATTGAAAGGAGCAGACATCGCATATTCTTATTTGGGGAAGACGGGTGTTTGATGGGTCGAGTTTGAAAGAGTTTGGGCCCGGTTTGGTAAGTAGTGAGGCCCAACTATTTTAAAAGGTTTAGTTTAATTTAAATTATATAGTATTGAAATTTGTAAATTCAATAACTGGCTCGTACGTAATCAGAATTGGACAAAACAAGATCCGTCGGGATCGTATGAACGAGAGCTACACACTGGAACTGACCGTGAGTGAATTGGAGCTTGTTTGGATTTACGGTGAAATTAAAACTCCTGAATCAAATCAGTGACCAATTATCATTATATAACGATAAACAGTCCAATGTGAGTAACTCTCACTAACTCTGATCAATTTATATTTTTATAAAGTATTTTTAGAATTGAAAAATATTGGTCGATTTGCTGTGTGTTGGCTGTTTGATTGAACTGCTAGTCAGTTGATTGAAATTATCGATAACGATATATATAAATCGTATCGAAATATTGATTCTGTTTAACAGAATACTTTATACTCGTGTTATTTATGTTTACTGACATCTGTGGATGCAGGGAAACAGGTCGGAGGAATCCAACTGGATTCCTCAACATTTATTTTACTGTTTTTCATATATTCTGATATATGATGTGCTATATCATCTGTTATTAATTCTGTGTGTTTGGATGATGATCGAACCTTTTGATTTGGTATATTTATACCATGAGTGATACTGGAAAGTGAAAAGAGAATTTTCAAAGTTTATTTTGAAAATAAATTATTTATATAAAATCATGGATTTTATATATAAAAGGAAAATGATTACGTAGAAGAAAATAATTATAAAATCAAAAGAATTATATAAAAAGAAAAATATTTGTGAAACAAATATATGAGGAAAATATTTGTGAAAATAATTATAGAAGGAAATTAACTGTGAAACAAATAGGGAAGGAAATACTGGAGTGTGAAAAAGGAATGTCTGAAGTGAATATGGGATTTTGGCATTTTATAAAATCAAATGGGTTTTAAAAAAGGGAGATACTTGAAAATTTAATAAAAGCCTTCTGTATAAAGTTAACAACAGTTATATGGATGTTTGGAAGACCGATTTGGTTAGAGTACTAAATGGAAGTAATGAGAAGTGAATAAAGAACTTTATGGAGGAAAATATAATATTCGGAAAAACAAATAGAGAAAAAGAAAATATTTATTGAGATTTAATTGTTAGAAATAAAAAGGGAATTTCGTATGAACAAAAGTATAAATAGAATTCAGAAATAAGATATTATGTTTAAATACGAATTCAAACTGAATTGATATATTATTCACATTCGATGTGGACAATGGCTTAAATTAGATATTTTATAAATTAAAATATTTATAAAGTAAAAAGAGAATTTATCGAATGTTAGTTTATTCGAAAGGAAGTTTATCGAATATAATTATTCGAAGGAAGATAACCGAATATGGTTCGTTTGAATAGAGTTAAAGAAGTTAACCGAATATGGTTTACTTGAATAGAGTTAAGGGAGTTAATCGAATATTGGTTATTCGAAGGAAAGAATTAATCAGAGTGTATTAATCAAAATGAGTTAGAGGAGTTAATCGCATTAGAGTAAATTGAATTAGAGTTAAACGAATAAAATTAGAGTTAATCGATTAGAGTTAGAGTTAACCAGTTAGAGTTAGTCAGTTGGAATTGATCGATTAGAGTTTATTGAATATAGCTAATCGAACTAGAGTTAAAACGGATAGGGTCGTTCAGGTTGAGTTGCCATTTGGGATGACTGCTAGCGGAATTCGCAGGGCTGCAGATAGCCTACGGCGGTCGGATGTTTCCTGAGGGAATCAGGCGTAACCATTGTGATCGCTGCGATCTAGAGTCGAGCGAATGGAGTTAAACCGAATATGGTTTATTCGAAAAGGAGTTATCGAATAGAGATTATTCGAAGGAAAGTTATACGTTGAAATTCGATTATATCGAATTGGGGAAAGTACTATTCACTTTCCGTTTTTAATCAAGATTTATTTATAATAAATAAATTGTTTACTTAGTTATTTATTTAAATTTAGAAATAAAAGTTATACTCAAGATAATTATTTCGGAAGTAGGGATTATATTGTTATCATTAAAATCAGTGTTTTCAATTTAAAAGTGGATTCGTATGTAGAATCCGAGAGTCACGTAAGGAAGTTTGATTTTGAAGTTGAACTTTGTCTATTTCGAAGTTAGAAATGACGTTCAGTTAAGGTCTGAGAGGTAATTATACCCCAACTTGATTGACTTCAGTTTTAAATAAGAAGGGGATAAGGTTCGATAGTGGAAGTTGGTTAAGTGAATTTAGTTAATGAGCGTAATGGTTTGTGTTGACATAGCGATGTTTATTTAAACGCCCGTTTAAAACCAAATGAAGGAGATTTGGATATGTTTCCAAATGAGAATCAGAAATGTTTTCTGAATATAGAAAACAAGAAATGGAAATGTTTTCCAATGTTAATAACGTTTATTTTCTAAATATAGTAAATAAGAAATGTTAAGTAACGGGAAAGGGAAATAAATAAATGAATGCACTCAAAGAAATAAATGTTGAATGATGCTTGATCGATAGAATTTCCATCTGGAAATAATATCGTTGTTTGCACATGGACATGTTTTCATTTGATAGTTAAATAACTGACTATCAAAGTTTTGACCATTTTACGTTGTTAATATGGAGAGACCGGTTGGATTATTATCCAGAGAACCACTCCGTATTGGCATAAGCGTTGCGAATCAAGTATGCTGAATATATTGAAGACGGAGTTGTGCAAGGGCTAGCCTGTGAATAGTGCCTTCGGTTTGTCCAGCCCTAGGGCAAACATGAATGGATGAATGTCTGACAGAGTATATTCAATGAATCGCGTAAGTTGATCTCTTCAAACGTAGTTACTTTTGGTGGCGGAGGAATTCGTTTCTCTTAGCTGTATACCCGTGGTATTTTTGGGGAAATCAATTTGTGATTTGGCGAGTATGACGATGTGACATTTAAAGTGATTAAATGTGTGATCTGTCAGAGATAAGCGTGGCCTCTAGCCTCACAACCGGGAAATGACAAAAATCCGGCAGGCAGCATGGCTAAGTCGGTCGCTCCGAAGTAGGGTGTATAATCACCTATCTAGAGATTCATTTCATTCTTTAATCTATTCGATGTTGTCCCATTCGGGAAACGGTTGCTGATCCCAACCGTTGGTGATATACATTCGATACACTCAAGCGAAATGAGTGGTCGGTCATGTGTGGGCCAGGTTGCAAGACGTTCTTGTTGAACCCAGTGTATTCGTCTCTAGAGATACACCATCGGTAGGTGGTCCCATACCTTGTCATAGTCGGAATCCAATTTCCAATAAGCGCCCTGCGGTTTTTGTTTGTATACTATATATGTGGAGCGTGAGATGCAAGCGTTCTGCTAGATTGTAAAGTACTTGTGATTAGACATTATTATAATATCAGATAAGTATTGAGTTTTGAAAATGGTTTGGGTCATCATAAGGTAAAAACCGTCCATGTTTATGTGTGGATCGGTCTTACGATTATCTATTCTTTTGAAAAGGATTTTGAAAAGTTAAACCGATGATTTGAGTTTACTCACACCAGTCCCATGACTGACCCAGAGTTTATTTTGTTTTGTTTTTCCCTAAACTCTTGGGTGCCCAATTTGTACGGGCAGTCAAGTAGTCGGGATTTTACAGATGTATCTGGAGGAGCTCGGAGCAGGAGGTTTCAGCATTAGTTATATATAGAGTTTATTTCCGCTGTGATGTTCTGTGATAATGGTATGTACATATAGTACAGTTTTATTTCAAAGTTATGTTATATAATATATTTTGTTCATTCCGCTGTGAGATTCGTGTTACTCTGATGTTGTATGTTCTTCTTCTTCTTCTATTGTAATTTTCTATCTTATCTATTCTCACCCTCTAATTTCTTTCATGGACTATCCGGTATTTCCGAGGCTTGAATAGTCGACGTTTGGTTATATCGTCGGTGTTCAGGATCGCGAAATCCCCGGGTCGTTACATCAATATTAATGATTATATAACTTGGAAAATCATATCCTGTCTTTAACTGGGTTAAAGAACCAATGTCATTTAAAACACAGTTCACGATAAACCCAAAATCACATTCCATTTTATTCCAATTACTAAATATAACTGGAAATTCTAATAATCTGAATTAAAAGATTTATTCTTTCACAAGGGGTTTAAGAACCGTGTTACTGAAGACACCATTCCATCAGTCTCTAATCGTAAATTAGTAAGAGAACAATTCCCTAAGTATTAATCCCGAAAGCCGAAACCAACATCAGATCAATACCCAGGAAACCATTCAACTTAGCTGATCTCCAGTTAGTTTCAAATTTTCTTAACTCCATTGGGTTAAAAACAACATTTTTAAAGATACCATTCACGACAAACCTAAAATTCAATTCAATTCAATTCCAATTAAATATTAATTAATCGGTAAACTTCATTAAATCTTAATAATAAAGATTTAATCTTTTCTCATTTGGGTTTAAGAACAGTGTTATTTAAGACACTATTTACGACAAAACTAAAATCCAATTTGATATTAAATACAAGACTCTGAATAGAAAATATATCGACTTATATTCAATATCAAATTCTGAAATTAACAAATACCGTATTGGAATAACGATATATATCTTCCAAATTCCTCCACAATGTCCGTATAATCACGGAATCCAATATCGAAATATTCCGAAGATAATTTCGATTCAAATCCATTCCAACATATGTATTGGAAATTCTGGTTATTTTTAAAACCATTTCAAATCCAATTTATTTATTTAAAAATATTGGATTATAACTCTAGTTCATTTCGATAAAAATATATTTTTATCTTTTCAAATATGGAATTTTTCATTCTAATTCTTTCCAAATCATTTATTATGATTTTACACAAATTATTAATAATTTTATCAAGGCCCGTACAGTCGATTTCCATAAACGGTCATCGAACTGCACTTACAGCGACCTTTTCTAAATTTGATTTGGACATAATTCCAAATCCAACCGTTAGATTTCAAATTTCTTATATTCGTTGGAAATCTCTTTTCGATATGAACCCAACAATTCAGGTTTTAGGAGAATCCGATGGTCGGATCTCCCATAATGTCAATTCGAAGTCAATGGTCGAAATTCGCGAACAGTCGCGGCGCAGCGCGTTCTATTCAAGTCATTTAATATATACAAGTGTGAACCCGTGCTTCGCATACGGTCATAGCTATATTTTATTTAAAAATTATTAGCAAATCTTCGTGATTTTTCTTGTTGAATTATCACTCTGATACTAATTTAACTGCACATTTCACTCGTTTTATTGTTGAATATAAAACTTCTTTTATTGTTAACTAAGATATTAAATGACATGAAAATAAGTTTGGTTTTATATATGAAGAAGCAACCATGATAATGGAAACCAAAAAAAATTACAAATTTAGTTGCTCATGACTTTTTTCCATATAGTAAAAAGAAGGAAAAAGTTAGACTGAACATAAGAAAAAATAAAGTAGCCAGATTTTCAATTTTCTCTCATAATTTTCTTCTGAGTTTCAAAAATATGGAATATGTAGTGTATAATAGAGGAAACAATAAATATTCAATAGCAATCACACGTTAATGATTTAAAACACTTGGACATATTTGTTTTGACTTGTTTGAGTTATTCAGTTGCACTTCTATTATCCAATTAGACATATATGAAGCTTTAATCATCATCTTTATCACCTCCATCATCATTATTATCAGGGTTCAGGGGTCCTTCATCCAAAAGATTATCCTCAAATCTTGTTGATCCATTACCATATTGAAATCGATCCCTTTGTGGTCTTGAAACATCTAAAACTTAAAGATGAATCAAAATTGCATTTCTAAAAAAGGATTAGTAGAAAGTATGTATGATGAAACCTTATGAGTTTGTACAAAATTGACAAATCATTCAAATGCAAAACCCTCATAACTATTAATCAGTTGGCAGTTAGAGCACAAATAATCCTTTTCATCGGTTGGGAATAAATATAACCACATGTAAGATTCCATTTCATGTAAATAAAGGATAATTATATAATACTATAATCCATTATACGCGAACCAGAAGTCTAGAAGCCGAAAACAACTGGCTTTAGTGTTATATTTTTGCTCCTAGTGGGCTCTCTAACATCAGTATAAAGATGAACTGTCTTTATTCATATAAACTTAAGAAGAAAGACTTTAATTCAAGACAGTATGTGAATTATCACTTATCATAAAGCCATTCCAATTTTACATCATTTGACTTCAACGTAATATAATAGTTATGATTTTAGTTTCTATAAGTTTCCTTACTTAATTTATCCACCATAATCTTTTTCTTCTTTATATTCCGTAATAATTTAATTGATTGACTTAAATAATTAACTTTATTCCCTTTACTATTTTCAAATATGGCCTAATTACTTGGTTGACTAAATCAATTAATTATTTCTCTTCTCTTTGCTGTAGGAGAATATCTACATCATGAAAATTTAAAACACATAAACTTATATATATACACACACACACACCCCTCTCCCCATAACACAAACACACACACACACACACATTATATCATTCCATATCTAAAAAATTCAAGTTAAGAAAAATCTACATAAATCTATTCTGTTTTGCTAATGTAAGAACCTACAAAATAAGTTTAACACCTTTTAAAGTACTTCATTAAGAAAAAATTAATACATCACGTTACTATAGTTGCTCTACAAAATAAACAAATTTAACTAATATAGATTTATGACCACATTCACATATTCGTTAACATTATATATATTTGTACACTCTATTGTATCTTATGGTATGTTGCTAAATAATACGGAGGAAAGAGCTAGTGGATACCTTGATATGTTTCTCTGCGGAGTTAACTACCTCACAATATAGTGATTTAAGGATTATAACCATAAGTCAAAACATATAAAACACACCTGAATGAATGCCCTTGAGTATTTTGAAGACAACTTGGCACTCTCCTTCATGATTGAGCCACTACATAGTGTCCAACATACCTTGACCAAGTCACAGAATATTGCTCAACGTAGTTTTTTTTTCATGTTATTATCAAGTAAAAAAGCCTACAATAATGTATTATCAAAGAATCCCAATTACCAATAATGGTTAGTATATCAAGCGAAGAGGAAATGAACAACCAAGCATAAGGTGTTGAAAAAAGAGAACCAACAAACTAAGAAATTTTTGTCCGCCAAATTCATATCATTATTGGTCTCAGTTATTCAAAATTCCACTTTAGTTTCCTAACTAATCAAAGTGAGAAGACACTAAAATAGATGAATGTATTAGTAAAATGAGTTCACCTCTCTAGTGTCAACCTTGATTCTCACCATCAATAAATTTTATCCACATAATTAAAGCTTAAAGGAGAATTTCGTATTAATACACTGTTTATAAAATAAAAACAGAAACTTGATAACAATAACAGTTTAGTTGTTAACTCATATTCTTAGGTACAATGGAATTATAATACATAAACATAGAAATGATATTTAATGAGTAGATTTATGTGAAATCATTTTTAATTATTTGTAACTAACAAAATTTGGATAATTTGAATTTGATCACAGTTGCATTACCATATCAATTAGAAGTATTGAAAGTGTGTTCTTTGATTCTTTCACACTATTGGTGTGAATAATTTGTGATTTCTACTATACGAAAAATTTAGAGCGGCGCCGGCTACCATACACTAATTCAAAGGGGCTCACATAGGTGAAATTTTATAGATTGTCTAAAACAAAAATCAATGAAAATATTGGTAACGGCGTGATTGACTTGTTTAAGTAATAGAGTTACATTATAATTGCAATAAAGAAAAATCGAGAATGCACTGAGTAAAAATTACAACCATCCAATGACCGCTAAGACGAACTCGAAGCTTAAACCACTAAATGAAATTTATTAACATTTAGCATTAGTAAACATTGGTACAAATATGTAATAATCACACATAAAATTATTAGAATACAGAAAAGGTTTAATAACCAATAAAAGTTCATAATTAAGAAGCGTTGAAATGAACACAGTTGTTTTCCCAGGTCATCTCCGCTTGTAGATTGTAATAAGTAAACTCCAATGACACCTACATCTTAAAATCAAACCTATCTATATCACGCCAAAAAAAAATTCTAAAAGTATAATTTCCAATAGAGAATTTTATCCAAGCCGATTGCCTATTGTGGTACTGAGTTTTAATCGAACATGAAATAAACAAAATATCTTATGGGGAAAAAAAATTAATATAGTGAATACGAATATCTGCAACATAGAGTTGATTTGGGAAATATGAAAATATTTTAGTGCACAATATGTTAGGGTTTACCTATAATTTGAAATTACAAATGCAGAAACAAACCAAATTTTTTAGTGAAAATATTATAACATTTTCTCCATATCATGATTTACTCTTTTATAATTGGTTTATGCTGTGATTATGGGCCCCACTATCAAATACGTGTTTAAAAACAACTATAGTCGGACTTATTTTCTATTTTTATGTGCAAAATTAATATAGAATTTCTTTTTATTGTGCAGAAACTTTTGTATACTGAACCATATGTGCATTTGTTGTCAAAAAATTACTATATTGGAGATGATTTTAAACCAGTATAATTAGAACATGAGATTATATTAATAAATTAAAATGTACTATATTGGGGATAATCTTTGCATTTGCAACAAAATTGTATTAATAAATAAAAATGGTTCCAATAAGCACATAAGAAAAATTCTTACATTTGTAAACTTAAGAATACCGTTTTATTCATATAAATCTATTAACCAAAAACTCAAATCTTACGGACCTGCCTCCCAATAATAAATGATTACCTGACATACCACGTCGCATGCATGTTATTTGACATCACTCTCTTCCGAGCGAAAGCTCTATATCTGTTGGATCAAAACTGAATGCAACTGGCATGAAACTTCTACGTTGGAAACTATACAGAAATTCAGTCTCCATCTATTTTTCCTTTAAGCAAAGTTGAAGGGAATAAACAGTTAAAAAGCTATAAAAAAATTACATGCATATAAGTGCTCTTTTGTTAATGTAAGAAGGATTGGATTGGGAAAAATTAATTATCTAAAATTTTAGAAAATGACATACAAATATATTCAGACTTAAAGGAGATGATTTTTGTCATTAGTTCCCTAGTTTATATGATAAACAGTATCAGGTAACGTACTGAAAATGTGCCTTAATTAAACGAAGAGCTCTGCTTTCAATTTTCATAACTGATCAAATGCATTTAGAAAAAGTATTATCTTTGCACTGTTCTTACTTAAGAATAGCAAAGAAATCAATAGTACATAATTCACTATTTTCACCCTTAAGCATTGTGCTCCGCATGCATGGTTTCACGAATATCATTGTCTTATACAGCATTCATAGATAAATTCAATGGTTATTAAAGAAAAATGCAATATTCTTTCCAGTTTGTACTTATGTATAACACAATGATACTCATTTATTGCATGTCTTAAAGTAAAAATGAATAAACTTGAATTTAGGGTCAAAGAAACTAAAAGTTAAAAATAAAATAGAACCTGAAAGCTTAAAGAGAACCCAACAACGGTTTGACTTAATGATATGAAAGCCGCGAAAATGAGAATTTTAATGGATCAAAAGCATGAAAGTATGTGAAAGCAAAGATTACCCATTTGGGTGAAAGCAAGGCGGTGTAGATCATATGAACAAAATGCATCAAATCACCCATTAAATTGATGAATATTAAAGAGTTATGCATCTTATGAGTAAAAAGGGATGAAGGAATCTGCATAAATGAAAGTTCAACTAATAATAACAACACATCAGAACTATGTTTAGTGGATGGTCAGAATAAAAAAGTAAAAAGTAGTAAATCAAGTTTCTATTTCAAAAAAACTAAAAATATATTATAAGATAACATGTCGTATAGATATGTGTGTGTGTGTTTCATAAATTAACGAACCAATTGACTATGAAACTTATTTCAGTAAGCTCCAAATAATTTTTAACATGATAACTTCTAATTTCTTAGTAAATTAATTAAATATCAATAGTCTAACTTGTTGAAGAAAGAAGAACATTAGGTGTAGGACAACAGAAGCTTATAAATGATTGGGTCAGTTCAGATTTTTATTTTATTTTTCACATTTTAGCACCAATATGGTATCTTGAAAATATTAATTAATTAGCAACAAAGTTGGGTGAAGAAAATATTAGGGGGCAATAATACCAGCAAGGTTGTTGATTGCTGTATAAAAGATTGAAGCAAGGCAATATATAATACAAATTAGTTAGTTAATTGGCATGAGATTTTATGTACATACATAGATAATGTGTTTTCTATTGAATGATACATGGCATATATTCTTACAATATGATATCTACACACATATACACACGGGGTGTGTATATAATACTTCCACAAAGATACAGATAGGCACAAACCGTAAAATTATTGAACATGATGCAAAGCAACAGAAACGAACATGAAACAAAGCACCACAATCAATAGTAGGTTGGCTAATGTCAAATAGTTATAGTTTAATCAACTGAAATACCTAAGCAGTCCGGAGCAGTTGATCTTCAATAGCAATAAACTCTAACCCGCATCTGAATAGAAGTATCTGAGGCAAGAATGTATGTGATGAATGCTTATTTTCGTCCTGGCTCCGTATGGACTCTAATACTGGTCTTAGTGTCGCCTTAAATAGCATAACTCAAATGTTAAGAACCGTGCATCCCATGTCTTTCATTGCTAATGACCATTTAATAAGAGCTCAGAAAGGATTTGTGGTCCTAAAAATATGCTCTTTACTTTCAAACTGGTGCTTGTGAATGGCTTATATTCCCATGTCAGATGAGAGAGATGGTTGTAATAAAGTGGGAGTAATCAGGGTAGTAATGATGGTCGATTATGCATGAAATATCTTTTACCATGAGTAGTAATGAAAACAACGATTTCTATTGATTAATGAAACATTTTTGCAAATTTAAGTTTTTATTTACTAAATTTTAACAGGATGATATTAAAATACTTGAATCAACTTTCTACAAAAATCAAGTGAATGTTAATGGCAAGTTTTTTTTATAAATAAGCATGTCTAAAAGAACACAAAATGTGGACACAAAATTAAACACACAAAATCTAAACCATTGGATCTACCCATGAATTACATCTCACACATAAAGACAAACAAATCTTGTGGTCTAGATTTTATGTACATAAATTTGTGCGTAATTTTGTGTTTCAATAGCCGCTCCCATAACTAAATAGGCTTTTGTTCAGCATTGTGCTCAAGTTTATAGTGTATAAACTTGCCTAGAGGTTTGGTTGTACAACCAAAATGTGTGCACTAAAAAGGGTTTCATTTTGGATATTCTAATCAGATTGCTTCCTAAAGTTCATTATAGTGACGTACAAAGCAATGCAGTTGATCACATCCCTTTAAGTTCCATTGGCTACTGATAAAGATACAAATACAGTAATCCAGTATAACTGGAAAATTTTAGTATTGTAATCAGCAGGGGTTGGGTATAAATAGAATGATTCAAACTAAGTACAAATATTACTGCATTTTATTGACCGACTGGTTTTATTGATCAGGTTTAAATAGCACATAATGAAAACTATCAATGAGAGTATGCTAGCGTAGCTGATACATATTTATGAAGAAGATTATAAATACTGTCCAAATCAAAAACCTTCCCAGTAAGGTATATTTTCATTGACTATCAAATTTCAAAAGGTCTGAAATAACGTTATTCATAATCATTAAAGCCTCCTTTATGATTTGTATAGTGTCCAAAAATAAATTCTTACCTGAATTTTGAAAATACTACATTTTGAGAGTTATTTATAAACATTTAATTACCTATCAAAACAGGTACATTAGTTGTAGAACCTCAATTTAACCTCAATGTAAAATTTCACAATAATTCTTTATAACGTTCATGTAGTTTAGAAAAGCAACATCTTGCAAACAAATTTCGTGTCCAACAGTCCCTTGCATAATGGTTGCAGTTTATCTTGTATAAATGAGCAATGCAAGTAGGTACATGTTGGCTTTGCTGAGTAAAATTGGTTTGTCAAACATAATCCAACATTTTTGAGTAATGATTATAAAATAGTTAGGTGCACACCTTTTCCTCCGGAATCTTCGGGAATATCATAAATTTCCGTATTGACTCCAACTATCACAGCGAAAATTTCGTAGAGAAAAATAAAAATACGAAGGTGCATGGATCCTGTTTAATATCACACTACCCTTCCTGATGTTAATCGGTTTATCTATAATGACGACAATAAATAATGAAGGTAGAAACATGAAAATAATGCAAGGTATATTATATATATATATATATATATATATATATATATATATATATATATATATATATATATATATTAACGATTTAAGTCAACAATCATTTGAAGATGAGAAATCAAAATGAAATTTTCTGTGTTACAGCTAAATTAATGTGGTAATTTGACCACTGATGAACATTAGATGGCCGATATCATCCTTGCGCAGCAAACCGGTTTAAAGTTGAATTTATACTAAATACAGCTCACTGCATCATGTGTTGATATCATGTCCAAATAGAGGTATAGTGGAGTGTATATACTCTGGGTTAAACTATGTTAGGTAGTATTTCAACTTCTTAGATAAACTATTCATTGCCTACAAATTAAAATAAATGAGCTACAATCAAATCACCTATGTATTCAGTTCTTAGGAATCCCATAAAACTTTAGTTTTTTCTAATTATAAAATTATAAAAAATACAACACAATGTAATGGACATTAATAAACGGAAAAAATTGAAATACCTTTCTTTCGTTAACTCGGATAATAATAAGAAATTGCAGTAGATAGATTGGCCCAATCCTTCAATTCCTACAAAGTTCACATAACATACAAACAAACAAATACTTAGAATACTCAGCTACAGATGTTAGAATCCAAGGTCTTTTATTATGTATAAAACCAAAACAAAAGCTAAGGTACAGTAATAAAGATAATAAATTATCATATATAGTAATTAAAAATGATTGTCGCTTGAACTGGAAAAAATTGAAAAAATCAAAAAAGTTGCAAATGTAACATGTGTTCCTAGTTGTACCAGGAATAATCAATTTTAATTAAATATTATTAAGCAACCAAACTTTATTATACCATCAGGCACCACGCAAACTCTTTAGCAAAGTTCACGATAAGTAAACTCTATGGAAGAAGACAAAATTATAGGAAGTTCTCAATTTAACATCTACTTTTATATAATAATTTTTTTTGTAGAGTTAGAATAGAAAGAAAATAAACTATTAGATTCTTATCTGGATATTGTTTTTTATCTGTTAGATTTATTAGTTTTGTTACATATTTAAGAGGACCTATCTATCCAAATCATCCAAAGCAACACGGCCTATTATCAAGCCAAACAACATCAACAATCCAACTACATATGATCAAGGGTGGTGTTATGAATGGTGTAATGCTGATTGAAATAAATGTATGAATGGACTGAAATTTATCCAAGTAGACTAAAATTATGTATGAAACAAAATAAAAAGGTAGCACAAAAAATTGTATTTAAAGTCATGTAGTTGAAGCTGGAAATCCATTTCTTATTATGGGGAGGGGTGGGGTTAATCAAATATCCATTATATAGTGTCCAAAATAAGACACATGATTAAATAGTAAAGAAAAGAGAAAAGACAACATAGTAACAAATGACAAAAGTTTAACAGAACGCAATAGCAGAAAATAAACTAATAGAAAAATGAAATGCTTACATGCATATCTCATGTGCAACTGATAAGCGTGATCATCCTCTTCAAATTCAAACATGTTGGCACTTTGCATTGATTGATCGAAGCTCCTGAGTCAAAGTAAACTTCATTAGTCTATCAAAGTTGCAATCTTCCATTATATGAAACTCTGATGACCCAACTAACTTGTCCTTGTTTCTTCTTACAAACGTGAGCTCAGGAGACTTGATTTGAAACCTGCAACTCTTTAAAAATCAGCCACTTTGTACATGCACAACCTAAGACATACATATATACAAACATACATAAGATAATGTTATTACGTATGTGTTTGCTTGTAAATAAGGTTAATTAATTGAGTCATGCGGCTCCTCTAGAGTAGTGAACGTTCTCCTTTCTTTTTCTTTGGGTAGTAAATTGTATATTTCCTTTTCATTAAGAGAGCAATAGCTATTATTCAGTGTGAACCAATATCAGGTTTTTTATTTTTATTTTGTTTGGCCTCCCCTATCACTTTCTAAGTCAATTTTGTTTGGTCCTAATTTCCAAACTTCCAACGAATTAACTAAAAAGCATCATGTAACTGATGAGAACATAAAACCTATGAACTCTTTGACAATTTTAGGCAGTGCAGTAAGAATTTTTGTTGTTGTACCAACATATAAAGAAATTGCTCCAATCTAGAACTAAAGATGATTTGAAAAGGTTACAGTTGAATGCCACATGTAGAACCTACTTTTATATAGTAGATATCAGGACAACCATCTCTTTTTGTACAGCGAATAAGGCAAAACTTCAAAGATCAGTAGTCGGTGATACAATAGATGTTAACTGGAGGAAGTTTCCCTCAAAATTAGGGCATCAAAGGTTATGGAAGACAAATCAAAAATCAGTTGATTATGATTTTTCGCAGGAGTATCAGGGTGAAGAAATAAAATTAACGAACCTAGTTTGAATAAAACTTCCCAAACGGTTAAGCATTAGAACGATGCTTTTGTTTCTTTAGTGGTCTGAATAGCACCACGGACCACCGAGTCAATGAAGAGGGGAAGGCGGACTGTGACTGTGAGTAACTTCGGGAAATCAGGCGGGGGCGAGTAAATTGGCATCAAGGGGATTGGCGGGGATCTGGATTCGAAGGTGCTAACAATGGTAGATGGAGGAGAGGATGACGGTGCTTGGTTAAAACTTAGACCATAACCAACCATCCGTTCTGTTCAGTTATTCTCTCTCATGTTCTGAAACTGGTCCAACGAGCCGAGCACCCAGAAGGGGAGAACCAGCCACGGACTGGTTGGGAGTAGTGGATACGACGGCAAAGATATTGCCGTTATAATGTTACAACGGCAAAGTCTTTGCCGTTGTAATATTATAACGGCAAACACTTTGCCGTTATAACATTATAACGGCAAAGTGTTTGCCGTTATAATGTCCCCCCCCCTCAAAACCCTCGCCGCCACCCCCCTCAGCTTCATTTCTCCTTCCCCTTCTTCAAACCCGAAAACTCATTTCCCTCCCCCATTTTTCACCCAATTTTCTCCACCAATTCACCAATCCGTCAGTTTTTAACCAAATTAACTAGCTTGTGTGAGATATTAGTTCGAAAATATGGCTAGATTACTAAAAAATTTCGCCAAAAAATTCATGCACGGCGACGATCGTGGCGCCGGCGGGAGTGGTGAAGGTGGTAGTGGCCAACAGCCAGTGCTCGGAATAGAAGACTTACTTGTAGCCGCCGAAAACATGGAGAACGAAGAAGCAGAGGTGCAACAGGGAGGCGGTCATCGGGGACGTGGCGGGCGTAGAGGCGGACGAGCAGGCAGGGCACGTAGGGGTGTTGGATCAGTTGCCGCTAGAGAGGGCCAACTCGATGGCTATGTGGATATGAACCTCAGCGCCGCGAAGCTTCCTGCGCTATCCAACTTTCGCATTCTTCCAGATGACGAAGTACACGTTAGCACGCAGTCGAGTTTGGCTGTAAGTATTTTTAATATTATTTACATAGTATTCTTTGAGTGTTATATATTGGGTAGATGGTATAACATTTTGTTGAACCGTTAACAGTCGCGGAATATACGTCCACGTGGTTCGTTAGCGACCACACTTAGATATTATCATGCACACTTGGCGGGTAAGGAGGGGGTCGCAGGACTGTTACATGCTCTTGGATTTCAATTTTTTCTAGGTAATATTATAGACCTTTTAATGAAATAAGTGGATAATTTAGTAGTCATATTTTATCTTATTGTGCGATTTGCTATTTTAGGAATAAACCATGTTATAAATGCCGATGTCCAATTGTGTGCGGCCATTGCTCTACGGTGGTACAAAACCACCCACACATTTCACTTTCCTTGTGGTGAGTTAGGACTTACACCGCTTGATTTCTCCATGCTTACTGGTATTAGCATTGGAGTAAGTGCTTATCCCCAACTGCCTTATGACGATGGTCGATGGCGTGATCGTGCACTTGTTCATGATCTACTGCCTCATTTGGATGTTTCTGCTACGTCGTATCAGGCAGAAGGCGCTATTAGAGTGAGCGCGATCCGTGCGGCTATGGACAGGATACTCGAGCACTACTCTGTTGATGACGACTTGGAGCTTGCTCGATTATTTGTGTTATACCTTATGGGTAACCTTTTCTTTAGTTCTTCGAGCAGTAGCGTTCCTGTGGGGTTTTTTGCGGTCGCGGCTGAGATAGATGCCGATGGGGCGATTTTATATGATTGGGGCACACCTATCCTTGCATACCTATACAGATGTCTCGACATGCAGTGCACCATCACTGATTCTCAGCTTTCTTTATTTGGATTCTGGGAGTTGTTACAGTATTGGTACTTTGAGTACTCTAGGAACTTTCATTTTATCACCCGTATTGCTGACCCATCGACCTTTTTCCCCCGTATATGCTTTTGGACTACGGACAACCGGGGGCCCAGAGATAATGAGTCATGCCATGTGTTTCCCGTTGCCCATAACCAGATTGAGCTGAGGATGTATAGGGATCAGATTCTATGGCATCCATTTGAGCAGAGTACATCCATCGATCTTGAGATCATACAGATTGCTAGGATGCTTGCCGGACGGAGATTTCCACTTATATCTTGTCCCGTGGCGCTAGGTGCTTATTGGTATCTTGGTGAGAGGTGCTGGAGACAGTTGTATGACTTCGATGCTATTCCGGATGATCCACACCCACATACTTATCGGTGTATGATTTACCCGACGGAGCAGCTAGATATAGCCAGGACAGCAGGCTGGTGGACGGCTGAGAGCTTTGTTATTATCGGGGAGTGTTACCTTACCTTCTGGCGTAGATTTTTCACCGGGTCCTCAGATACGATTACGCATGCAGCATCGATTGATTTAGTAGGGCCATCTGCTATACGACACGGCATACGTCCACCTGTTGTCGAGGATGTTACCCAGTCCAGTCAGAGTTTTCGTGCAGCTGATCATGTGGCGGCCGCCAGTCATTTTGGATGGACCATGGCAGTGCCCACCATTGGACCGGATCGTTACATTGACGTGTTTCATCCTCCGGCCCATCACGATTACCCGGATCCTACACAGGTATCATATCATGATCTGTATGATATGCAGATGGGGATTAGGCATACGGGCTATATAGAGCATAGGCGTAGCCTAGATTACTATGATGGTGAGCTACGTCGTGTTGCAGAGGAGGCACGACAGCAGCAGGCGCATTTAGAGGCCCAGCTTGAGGCAGAGCGCAAGAGACTTCAGGACTTGCAGATGTATTACCACCATAGGTCTAGTGCTGGGTCCAGTCAGCCTCCAGATGTTGGTGATCATGAGAGACGTCATCGGCGCCGCACACGTCCACGTACACATTCAGATGACTCGGACGAGTGAGTTACTATCACTTTTATGTACTTTCACAGTTGTCAGGTGTGTGGTCCTACTGTTGGAGTAGACATTCTGCATTTTTTGAGTACCAGTGTTATGTACCAGTGTTATGTACTTTTGTTGTATTACCACTGTTATGCATTTTTTGGTCCTACTGTTATGTACTTTTGTTGTTCTACGTATTCCTAGTTGATAGTTGTCTGTTCTTGTTGTTTGAGTAGACGTTCTTGTATTTGTTCACTACCATGATTATGTACTTTCGATGTTTTACGTTTTCGCAGTTGTCAGTTGTATGTTCCTATTGTTTGAGTATGCGTTCTGTATTTGTTGACTACCGCTATTATGTGCTTTCGATGTATTTTGTGTACGTTTTGATTATGTTTCTGTGTAGAGACTACATTTGGTTATGTGTAGACACTGTATTTATGTGTAGAGAATGTTTTTGTGTAGAGCCGGTATCTTCTGTTGTTCTAGTTCCTGTAAGAGTTATTTGGAATGTAATAACGTTTGAATTTGATGTTGAACAAGGTTTCCCTCTTCTCGTGTAGAAATGCAAAATTCTTAAACAGCACGCCAACATAACAAGGTTTACATATAACTCCATATTCTACGCACAAACAGCAAAGTAAATAGACAGTAAAACAACAATAAAATCACAATACCATAAGCCTACTCAGTTCCATAGCGGGTCAACCAACTGTAGCGTAGTTTATACGCTTCGTAACCAACGAACTCCTCACCATACTCGAAATGGTAACGAGAATCATATGTTGCTTGATTTGTTTTAAATATGTTCTCGTCTTCAACAGTTTCGATAATCTTTGTGTACCGATCACAAGCGTCTGCAAAATGACGATTAGCCATTTGGATTTCAACCGATGTTCGTGTAGTGGGCCGGGAACGATGGTTGTTGTATAGCCTCGTGATCATTGCCCATCTTTCTTCATATGTTAAACCCCCTCCACTTTGCATTAGCAACTCATCTCTCTTTTCAACCTCAATATAGGATTTTACGAGGGCCAGCAAATCCTTAGACGAAAAATCTGGAGTAGGAGAATTATTACAAGCACTATTACTAGGTCGTTGATTTACTAGAGAAGGACGCGGAGCTGTAACCGCTCGATGCTGAATCGCGACGGGCACCTCTTCAACTTGTGTATCATGAACTAAACCCTTTTCGTTATCGTTCACTAAGTTTCGTTCGTACTCATCAAAAATCCTTCCCATTTCTTCATCACTTATTTTTGAATTGTCCATGTAACCTGTGCATCAGTAGAATTAGTAGAGTAACTAGAAGTACGAATTTTGTTGATAATAAACGTTACCTTTAAGAAAACAAGAAAATAAATTTTCTCCCTTTACTCTACAACGGTGCTGCTTGAAGCTGTAGAAGGTATGAGATGGATTATCAGATATGGAGTACTTATAAGGGCAATGTACGACCAACATTTACAATTCAACATACTTGAATACGGTTTACAGGGTTCTCGTGTTATTATGGTTGATTCTGTACAATGTCCGGTCACATCATTGCAATTAAGCTCTCAGTCTGTAGCCACAGGGGGTCGTCCTCGATACACTTTATCACTAAAAAGCAGATTCCCTACAGTGTTCCCTACAGTCGTACCAGTGACCGGTTACATCAGTATTTTGTTTGTTTACCTACACAAGCTTTGAAAATCGCAAAGTGTAGCTAGTGACCATTCACACCATAACTAATATTGCAGCTATATATACATTTGTTACTTAGTCACAACTTACCGCACTCAAACAACTTCGTTCTCATTCTTAGAGCACATCCTTCTATTAGAACTCACTGAAGATGTCTTCGTGGTCATCTTCTATAGACTCCGAGGAACAGGCGTACAACGAAATGAGGCTACAGGAGCTTCAAGACGAATTTCAGTTCCTAAACCAAATTAGACCGCAAACTGAACCGTCGTACGAACAGCTGAACGTTCAACCTCCATATGAAACTCAAGTCCCACCTGTTCAAGTATCATCTGAACAAGTTGTCACTCAGTCAACTCAGGAAGCAGAGTTCTTTCGTGTACCACTGCAGGAACAAATAGTTGATTCCTATCCAGTTCATTGCTACTGCGGGTACGCGGTTGAAGTTGTGGTTCAAGCAGAGGGAAACAATATAGGTCGGCGCATTCAGCGATGCCCAGCCTTTCCAAATGGTTGCAATTACACGGAATGGATAGACCAACCTTTGTGTCCTCGGGGAATAGCATATTGTAACGAACTCGAACGGGAAAATAGACGTGTTCGAAGTGATAATGAGCAATTGCGATTGAACATCAGGCGACGCCCGTAAGACTAAACGTAAAATGCATTTTAATGAAGTTACTAATTCCTACTCCATGCTTTGATTGAGCTAGTTCGCATGTACTATCGTCAGTTGTTGTGTCTGTATGAACTATTTCAATGGTGCCATCACATGAAATGTTGGCATTTACTATTAATCTCATGATATTACGTTAGATTCCCTACAGTGTCCGGTCACATCATTGCAGCACGATAAATGGTGCCATCACAAGAAATGTTGGCATGTACTATTAACCTCGTGATATTATGTTAGATTCTCTACATTGTCCAGTCACATCATTGCAGAACGAAAAATGGTGCCATTACTATTAATTTCGTATACTGTTGTCATTTAATTCGGAAGAGACTACCAGCACCAAAAAAAGGGTCGTCCACCAGTGCTTTAACCATTTCAATTCACGAAATGGTTACGAAAAATGGGCCGTTCCCAGGTGCCTTATTTCTGCTTGCGACATAATGAAAACAACTATAATATCATGACAACTAGTAGAACTATTGACAAACCATAATCATACAAACTTCAACAACTAGTACAACTATTGAGCAATTGAAACAACTGGAACAATGACAACTAGTAGAACAGAAGGAAATGCCAAACCATAATCATACAAACTACAACAACTGAGCACACCAGCATCAAATTCAAACACGTACACCTACCATGGTTTAGGGAAAGGACCATCTCTTGTCTTACCGGCATTAATCTTGCTCAAGCGTCTTATTTCTGCTTGTGCTTCGAGTGCATACTGACGTCCACGTTCGCAAATGGGAGGGTCAATCCACTCCTTAAAGCAACAACAATCAATGGCATCAGGATAATTCATGTGGTCGTTGAAGGCTTCACAACCGAAAAATCGACGACCGACATTTGTTTCGGTCTCGTCAACAACAACGACCGACACTTGTCCACAATAGCAAACAGGGTTGGATCCAATCGTCCCTAGTGGCTCGGAAACCTTCCCTTCGCGTACAATTTCTTTTCCAGCTCTTTGATAAACAGAATGAGCATCGTCATTTGAATACTGTTGGTGTTGGGATAGGGGTTTCTTGCTTACACCTTTTTTTCCGCTTCGCTTGGGTGCAGAAGAAGACATTTTTTGGGTTGTACAACTTGAAGTTGAAAAGGTAGTGTGTTAGTGTGGAAGAAGGAGGAGGTAGGTTGATATATAATGGGAGGGATTGCGACCGTTTAAGTAGCCGTTGGGGCGCAACGGCTATAAAATACAAAAGCAAATAGTTTGCCGTTATATTTTTATAACGGCAAACAATTTGCCGTTATATTTTTATAACGGCAAACTCCTTTATGCATTGGTAACTGCATCTCCTCCTACATATATCGAATGTCGTTTCACTAAAACCCTATCCATCTACTTAGAGCGTAGTCATGCCAATTTCTTATCCATCTTCTTACAATTACACGGACCTTATTTCTGGACCATCAAATCCTAATCCGTCCGCATCTAGAGAACCAACCGAGTGGTATATTGAAATGGAAGAGCGACACAATGACGAGGTGCGACAATTAGAGCTCGAAGCAGGAATGCACGAAATGGAAATAAGCAATCAGCAAGACAATCCAGCACGACAACATGACCGTAGGGCTAACCTTGTAATTCCTCGTGTAAGAGCCACGGTTGAAGAAGGCGAGGTGCAATCCGCAAATATTGTATGCTTTTGTGGTTTTGAAGCACCGCAATTAGTCGTCCGTCATGGAAAAGACGTTGGACGATGATATTATACTTGTCCAGTACGAAACAACGGATGCGAGTTCGGACAGTGGATAGATGATCGCTTTCCCCGTCGAGCAATTACGTATGCTTTGGAACTAGAGGAAGAAATAAGAAAGCTGCGAAATCAAGTTAACGACCTAAGTAATTCAAATTATCGACTCCAACGTGGATTAAATTAGGATTTAAATATTTTATGTTATGCTAATATGTACTGTATCGTTACGCATCCTATCACTTGTATCGTATCGCTTGTATCGTATCACTTGTATCGTTATTTGATGTTACTATGTTCTGCTGTTCTAGTTCCTGTATGTGTTGTTTGAAATGTATTAACGTTTCGTAACCATCTGTAGTTGGTCGACGGACTGTAGCACATTGACTGGTCACGTCTTGCACAGTTCGCATAGTGCAGTCATCTTTTATGTGACAGTGGCGTCATGTCACTCTTTGTCGAGAGTTATTGGAATATAGTCCAGCTCTCAGTCTGTAGCCACAGGGGGTCGTCCTCGATACACTTTATCACTAAAAAGCAGATTCCCTACAGTGTTCCCTACAGTCGTACCAGTGACCGGTTACATCAGTATTTTGTTTGTTTACCTACACAAGCTTTGAAAATCACAAAGTGTAGCTAGTGACCATTCACACCATAACTAATATTGCAGCTATATATACATATGTTACTTAGTCGCAACATACCGCACTCAAACACCTTCGAAAAATTATGAAATTTGCCACGCTCACATATTGATTCGAAAAATTATGAAATTTGAAATCTAGCAATAACTTGACATCACGGATCCAACAAAAGTGGTTTCGTCGAAATCCGAGGTCATTTGCAAAATTTTCATTTTTAAGGGCCTGAATTCCATAGCGACTGTTAAGAATTTTCAATTGGACATATCTTTTGATTCCCGCTATGAAATCTTGATTTTTCGGATTCGTTGGAAAGATATTCTCGATTAGATCCTAATGTTTTTGGTTTCACTAAAATCCAGATTGTTTTGCACCCGGTACATTCAATTGAAGTTTGAAATCGAATTATCGAACTACCGCGCCATTTTCAATTCTATTTATAATTATATATAATTATTTATATTCTAACGACGACGTATATAATATATACGTTCGAATTATATTCAAAATAAATTTCTCGTCGATATTATTTAAAATATTCTATTTTAAATGTCCAAAATTCACATCACAACAACTGGCCGAATTGACTACTCAATGGCAGAGCCATTATTGGCAACCAATTAGTGCCAACCTTTCACATCACAACAACAGTCCGAATTGAGTACTCAATGACAGAACCATTATTGCCAACCATTTAGTGCCAACCTTTCACATCACAACAACTATCAGAATTGACTACTCAATGACAGAACCATCATGTTGGAACCATTATTGCCACCCATTATTGCCTACATGTACTCTATGTCAGAGATATTTAGTTTACCATCCCTGCTTATATATATCTCTCGTTCGGATACGCTTAGAGATAACAACGAAACTCAACTTATAAAAAAGCAAGCAATGGATCCAAATCTATACTACCATTACTACAAAAACAAGAAGAATCAAACTGATAATTCCGAACTAGAAGTGGAGCAAGAGACGGAGGAGGAGCTGGAACAGCACGCAATGGTTGCGTATTCCAATTATTTCGCTGAAGGCTCAACTAGCAACCATCGGGGTAGCATGCATGGCCGGATTGACCGACGGTATAAGAGAGACTACAAGGATGGACATGAAAGACTAATGAGGGATTACTTCATCGACAATCCAACCTTTGATATAACTTTGTTCCGCCGTCGTTACCGTATGAGTCCGGCTATTTTCTCAAAAATATATCTTAAACTTCACCAGTCAAATCCATATTTCACTTATAGACTGAACGGAGCACAAGAAATCGGCCATTCACCACACATCAAAATCACCTCGGCGTTGAGGATGTTAAGCTATGGAACATCTGGCGATCAAATGGATGAATATTTCAGAATCGCAGCATCAACAGCAATAGAGTGTCTGAAAGAATTCTGTAAAACAGTTGTTGCAGAGTTTGGGAAGGAGTATCTACGGACGCCTGGACCTAACGATATAACCAGGATACTACGCAGGGCAGAAGCCAGAGGATTTCCAGGTATGATTGGAAGTTTAGATTGCATGCATTGGGCTTGGAAAAACTGCCCAACGGGATGGAAAGGAATGTTCACCGGACATAAGAAAGTGCCATCAATGATCCTTGAAGCAGTAGCAACAGACGATTTATGGGTTTGGCATGCTTTTTTTGGAGTCCCATGTTCATTGAATGATATAAATGTTTTAAAACAATCATATCTTTTCACAGAACTTGCTAACGGATTGTCAACAGATGTTTCATATAAACTTGGTAATATCGAACACAAAACTGGGTACTACCTAGTCGATGGAATATACCCAAAGTGGAGAACTTTGATGCAAGGGTACAAAGTTCCATCAAATGATAAAGAAAGGTATTTCACTGAAAAAGTAGCTAGCTATAGAAAGGACATCGAACGTACGTTTGGTGTTTTACAAGCACGATTTCATATTTTACGAAATCCTACTCGTTTTCATGATGCAAGAGTGCTTTCAGAAATCATGTATGCTTGTATAATAATACATAACATGATTGTGGAGTCTGAAAGAGGCGGATATAAGAATCAAAAGTCTAATTATCCTGACATGTTTACGGGCTCAAATGCAAAACCCCATAAAGATGTAAACTCAATGGAAGAATATGTTGATATGGTTCAACACATTGAAGATCAAGCTGCACACTTCCAATTGCGTGACCAGTTGGTGGAACATTTGTGGGCGCATAAAGGAAGGAATAGTCGGAATCAGTAGTTGGTACTAGAACTATGTATCAGTGTGTAGTCGTGTACTATGTATCATTTGAACTATCTATCAGTGCGTACTTGAGTCAATAAATGTGGTTTCCAATCATATTGTAGATTGTATCATTATTTCAACTCAACCCAACATATACAGCTCGTACATAAACAACAACTACTACATTAATACTAGAAACAGGTCACAATCATATTACAACTCACCCCAACATATATAGCTAGTACATAAACACCCACCAGCACATAAATACTACAAACAGTTCACAATCATATTACAACTTAACCCAACATACATAGCTAGTCCATATACAAGCCACTAACGCTTCCGCTTCTGCTTCCTTTGTTTTTTCTATACTCTCCAATCTGCTCGGCTACTAGTTCTTGCTGTAGAGGGGTAAGCTTACTAAAATCACATGTAATCATTTTAACATAATTATTCTCTCGCGCCAAAGCTTTCTGCTCCTCCAGCTTCTTTTCTTCCATGGCTTGTTTCTCCGCATGTTCTTGTCTGCGGAGCTCTCGATCATCCCTAACTGCCTTTTGGAAATCTTCGTCGCTACGGTTTCTTTCCACCGAAAATCGAGCTCTATGCTCTTTTGTTGCCTTAGATGAACTCTCCATTGTTTCCATAAATCTAGCAAACTCTACACCTCGTTGCTCCAGCTGAATTGCCTTGGATCTGCCGACAGGTCGTCCATCACTACTTCCAAATAAAGGGTTTCTTTCTTGCGAACTCGGGCTACTTCCTGGACTAGAATCAGAGTAGTTCATCCTTCTAGCTTTGTTCTGCTGCTCAAACATGAAGTTGCTGGGGTTCTTCCACTTCGGCAACCTAGATAGAAGCTCATAACAGTCTTGGAATTTAAATGGATGACCATACTTTTGCTGGTAGGCCTTTCGTGACTCTTCAATCTGTAACACAAAGTGGATATTGTATGAGCGTATGTCATTTCTAACTAATCGATCATAGTATAGTAAGTTATTTTTCAAAGTAATCTACGCTACTTACAACGTCATAAGGTGCAGCACCGCTTTGCTGTCTGTTCTCCAAGGCTGTCAGTATTGCAAGATAGTTCTGACACGCGACATTCATAACTCTATAACCGCCTCTAAGTGATGCCCATGTTCTATTCCTCGCTTCCAACGAATTGTAGAACTCTGCTACTCTTTCCCAAAATTTCTCACCTTTCATATTATTTCCAACAATGCTGTCTTGTGAATTGCGTATCCACGATTTAGCAAGTGAAACGTACTGCTCGGAAGTAAACTTACATTGTTTTCTTCTTCCATCCGCTGGTATATCTTCCCCTTCAGCATTATCATCCTCAATATCTTCTATTCCGTGATTCGGCTCCGATTCAACTTCGGTTTGGTGTCGTTTACTGAAAATGCTCCTTAAAGACTTCACCTTCTTCTTCTTCTTTTGGTTATATTCGGGACTGATAGGTGCAACGTATTCTTCATTCAATTCTTCAGAATTTGTAACATTTACTTCCTCATTTGCATCTTCCTCCTCCTCCTCCGTAGAAGTCCCAACATTTTCTTCGGTAGTAGGAGAGACATACCCATACGAAAACTGTCTTTGCAGATTTTGCATCGCTTCGCGGTCACGAACCTCGGTCTGTTGCGGAGTTAGGTGAGGTTGTTGACTTTGCTCGGTCTGCATCATCATTGACATATACGACGAATGATCGTCGTACACGCCTACCCCGGGCCGTCGTTGGTAAAACTGTGGCGGGACGGACGATTGGATGGGAGAAAAATTAGGATGATCGAGCGGTTGGTACGGTGGACGGTATGGATAATTTGAATACGGCGAGTAGCCATATTCGTGAGATGGCTGCAACGATTGCTGTTGTTGGATTGACCGTTGCATCGCATACGATGACGAGTGCGGTTGGGACATGAGTTTCTTGTTTATGGTTTTTTTTCCGCTTCGCTTGGGTGCAGACGAAGACATTTTGTTGATGAAGAAGTTGGGAAGGTGGAGTGGTTGTGTGGAGGAGGAAGAAGAAGGAGATAGGGTGGTTTATAGGGAGGAAGTGAACTAGCCGTTTGGTTGCAACGGCTAGTTCTTATAACGGCAAACTGTGTGCCGTTATAAGATTATAACGGCAAACACTTTGCCGTTATAATCTTATAACGGCAAAGTGTTTGCCGTTATAATCTTATAACGGCAAACAGTTTGCCGTTATAAGAACCAGCCTCTGTTGGGTGAACCAGCCACGGAGGAGCTCAAAACTAGCCACAGACCAGCCACGGGTGAGTGAACAAGCCACACCTGGTTGCTCCGTGGCTTGTTTAGTAAGTGAACAAGCCATTGTTGGTTGTGCTCTTAAAAGGCTAAAATTCCTGAGGGGAATGAATATTTACTAATTTGGATGCAAAGGGGGAGAGGAAAGCCGCATAGGGGAAGAGACGTGAATATTTTTCGATGTCACGAGAAGGGCAGGAAAAGAGGTAACGCGAGCAAAATATTAGTAAGTGCGACGTTTCAGTTTAAGATTGCGAGAAGGCCTGAGAGCTCCCAAAAAAAACCCAGTAACTATAATATAGAATAGATAATATATATATTTTATATATTTCGGCGATTTCCATTTAAAACATATTTTATAAATCGTTTTAAAACGATTCTAACTTCATTTTCAATTTTAAATCAAAATTGAATATTCCATATCATTAATATATAAATGATAATATTTTCAAAACATTAGATTTTTGAAATCATTTCCTTTTCGATATTCATTATAAAAATCAATAAAATCGATATAAATATCGTTCACGTCAAAATGGCGTTAATCTACTCAACACGGCTTTATACATTTAAATATGTTCGTGTTCATCCCAAATCGGACATCAAAACCAGATTTTAATCTTTTACTGAATATTATTTTAAAATATTCATTATTTTAAAATAATCACTATTTTGAAATATTTGTTCTTTCTGAATTGGAATCAGACACAGTCAATTACCATAAAATGCTATTTATATGGATTTCATACACACATGTACACAACAATAATCAAACACAGTCAACCATCATCCAAAGTGCATTAAACAACTGCATATGCGTTAAATAATAATTAACGCTTACAACAGTCTGTCAACCCATCGATTGACATACATCTAAATATTGGGATTAGTGTATGTCCAATATCATCCCAATACCTGTGTGGGGTTTTCAAACAACAAACACTGATTATTATTTGTGCAGTTGGCGATTTGTAAAATTTATCGTTACAATCAATATCAGTCAAAGGTGTGTACATAAACAAATCGTCCGATTTGTAAATGAATATTTATTTTATTTCTACACATGAATACTTTATTTTATTCAACACATCACAAACCAAATTAACAGAAACAAATCAATCCAAACATACAACCAAACAAGTCGTCCATGGTCTGTGGACGAGGGGAGCAGTTTATATATGCAGTTATAAAATAAATAACTGAACAGAAAATTTTAGTGAGGAGTTCTCACCTTTGGTTTCCACTCCTCCATTCTTTACTTCTGAACGGTTCGGATTCGGATTCGTTTTCCGACAATTCCATCGCACTCTGTTTCACGCTGTTCATACTAAAAACCACATTTTTAATATGTTGTTTATATATTTAAAAAAATCACATTTTTATTACGCTGCATATATAATAAATATTATATTTTTATAACGCTCCTTATATAATAATATCCATATTTTTATTTCTCTAACTTCATACTAAAGATCGTATTTTTAATATGCCATTCATATATAAAAAATCGTATTTTTATATAGCCACATCTATAAAGATCTCATCTTTATATTCGTAAAAATCTAATCTTTATATTTAAAAAAAATCTCTTCTCTATATTTTTAAAATTTTTGTCTGCATACAAATAAAAATCGTATTATTATCTGCCATTTTCATATAAAAAAAAAACATATCTTTATATTCTATAAAAATCAAATCTTTAAAAATATTTTCATTGCATACTCTAGTTAAAAATCATAACTTTATTATTCTATTTATAAAAATCATATTTTTTTAGCTACATATAAATCCAATGTTTATCTACATAAATAAAATAAAAATAACATAAAAACTTACTTTTTAATTCGCGTTTCCAGTGTGGAGGGGCCCCACATCAGCTGAGCGGGTCGAAGGAGGGCGGTGGGGTTGATGATGGTCGGTGGTGGTGAAATGGTGGTGGCGGCGGAGGGTTTCAGCAGGTTTTATTGTGAATGGGGGTCCACGGGGTGCTGTCGTGGTGGAGGAGGCCTTGGGGGGTGCTGAGGTGGAGGATGGCGTGGGGGAGAGTGGCGGCATGTATGGAGGTGGCGGGAATGGGTCATGGCGGCGGTCAACAACGGGTTTGAGGAAGAAAAGGGGGAGAATGGGAGGAAGAGGAGGCGGGGAAGGAGGGGACAACATTGGGGGGTCGCATCGGGGGGGGGGGGCCACGGTGGTGGGTGGCGCGATGGTTGGTCTGGGCTGAGGGGCGTCGCGATTTTAGATTTAGTTTTTTTTCTCTTTTTTTTTCGATTGTGTCTGGAGAGAGAATAGGGAAAAAGGGGGTAATTTATATTATAATTTATTTATTTTCCCAAAAATGTTGACTTTTTATTCGAACACCAAACGAGACCCAACGATTGTCGCTCCTAGCTAATTACCCCCATTCCGAATACAATGGGATATGTTTCATAAGCCAATTCGGGTGTTACGATCAGTTTCCATCAAAATTCAAATATAATCTATATATATTGAATTTGTTTTAATTTACCGGGGGCCACATACGGACTCCAAAAATTTCAGAAAAATAAATCTAGCTTTGTTTTGACGATACAGTTCTAACAAAACTAATTTCATCGAATTTGAAGACCGTTTGAAAAATGGCCGTTTTCTGGTCGATCCAAATTGACTAAACTGTCAAAACACATTTTCCTTTACCACGCTCACATTTTAATCCCAAGAATTACGAAAATTGGAATTTAGCAATAATTCGACATTCCGGATTCAACAAAAGTAGTTTCATCGAAAACGGAGGTCGTTTGCAAAATAGCTATTTTTAAGGGCTTTATATATATTAAAATATACATAAATTTCCACAGTGACTTTTCTGAATTTTAAACTGGACATAATTTTTATTTATAAAGCGAAATCTTAGTTTCTTACACCCTTTAGAAAAATATGATTAAACAGATTCAAATATTTCTTGTTTCGTCCAATTCTGACTTATATTGAATTATGTATATTCATTTGAAATTTGAAATCGAATTTTCAAACTACCTTGCCATTTCAGGCTCGTTGTATAATTAAAATAAATTTATTCATTTTAACTTCGTCGAAATTTAATTCTTCATCGTTATTATTTAAAATAATCATTTTAAATTATCAAAATTCATTAAAATAACCAAAATAAAAATTTTAAATTGGTTCTAATTTTCCGGGTTGTTACAAATCTTCTCCTCTACAATTCTCCTCTTGTCTTTGGGCAAATATTCCGAGTTCCAGTCGGATTTGCGAGTGCACAAAAATTCCAGCGTCATGCTTATCTTGGAGGGAAACCACTACTTATCTACTGTACCAGAGGTAGCGCGGAATTATCTTTTAGGTCATTGGTTCATCATGATGCAGCTATTATCAGTTTACTTCACTCAACATCAAGATAAGTGATTTCAATTTCATTATTGCTTAAAATCTAAAAAGTGTAACGCCCCACCCTGAGACTCACCCTAATAAAGAGAATTACTGAGTAATACTTTCGACTAGAGCGGAAAATAGAAAGGTTAAGGGCGACCATCCAGAATCTGGTATTAGGCGAGTATTGAATATGTCGGTTAGGTGTATACTTTTTCCTACCTCAGATGGATCGATGTACTCAACTCATATCATATAAAACTATGATGGTTAAGGGTTGTATTCAAGATAAACTATAACACATCACATATATCTATCATATAATAGAATACATATAGATACAAGCACAGAATACAACATATACATGTGTTGCAACTCAAATGGTTTCATATAAACCAATATACAACATACTCCAAAGAATTAATATACAAATGACACAAATACATGACTACATAACTAAGATAATAGCTCCAAAGTGTTAGTCCAATATGTATCAGCTAACCATGAATCAATCACAACTATAACCTGAAACAACTCGGTCTGACCCAAGTACACGTCGCTACAACAAAATAGTCTTTTTACAACGGGCAATGCCCATTGTAATACGCGGATTTCAATGGACAAGTGTTTGTTAAAGGTCAATCATACTTTACAACCGACAGAAAACTTTGTCAATGGCCTTTGTAATACACCTTTTTACAATGGTCATTGGTCATTGCAATAGACACTATGATAACAATTATTGCCCGTTGTAACACCCCGTAATTTGAACATAAAAATTCAAAAATTAAAGTATACTTAATTAAGTGAAATGGGTTGCGCAGAGAAATATATATATATTGATATATATATATATATATATATATATTTGAAAATTAAATAAATAAATATGCAAAAATGTTCAAAACAGCGAATTGGGAGAGGGGAATAACCGAACCGGCCGATTTTTGAGGTCGACCCGAGCTCGCTGGGTCGACTAGGGGTTAATCCAGGGTGTTTGGCTGTCAACCCGTGGGCCGATTAGCTCAAATGCAGATTTTGCATTTGAATGGTTCTCATGGTTCAGCTTTAATCTAAAGGCCCTAGATGGTTCCTACACTTGACTTCTTCCCCAAGACATGCTTTGATGGCTTGGATTGAAACTAGGGTTAATCCTATGGCTAATACTATCCTAATCCTCTATAAAAAGACCCCTAAACCTAGTCTAAATCACCATTATTCAATCCTACAACTAAACTATGTCGAATTTGTTCCTCTCATGGCCTCCACTCTCATGCTAAAATTCCTAAGCCTATTTCTATGAGAGATTGTGAGTTCATACAGGTGCTTTCAAACTTGTATGAGTGTTCTTAGTTTGCATTCAAGTCAAGTTGCAACATTTCTATTTCAAAGCAAGGATTTTTATTGATTTGGCGCAAGGGTTTTTCAATTGGGGCTTTCATATTTTGGTGCTTGCATAAGGGCTTCGTCTCAATCTTTATAATAAATATTCATTTGTGTCTTCATAGCGTAGTAAGCCCTTTTCTACTTTCTTTTTATTGAACTCTAAAGTTAAATGAATGATGCAAGTTTGGTTGATCATTATATGCAAGTTTGGTTGATCATTATATGCAAGTTTGGTTGATCATTATGCAAGTTATGTATGACACATGTTGCCATGTTATGCAAGTTTGGGTTGATCATGTCATCATGTTATGCAAGTTTGGGTTGATCATGTTATCATGTTATGCAAGTTTGGGTTGATCATGTTATCATGTTATGCAAGTTTGGGTTGATCATGTTATCATGTTATGCAAGTTTGGGTTGATCATGTTATCATGTTATGCGAGTTAAACTTGAGTTTATGACCTTAAAGCTTCAAGCTTTATGCTAAAGGTTGCATTTTGGCAACATGAAAGTTATCATATCCCTTATGATAACTTGCATGTGAGGCCAAATGCGAACTTCTAGCAACTTCTACATGTTATTTATCACCATGTATCACTCATATGCTAAGTTTGGTTTTATGCATGCTTTTGAAGCCTAATAATGCAATATGCAAGTATATGAACATATGTACATCTCATATGCCACCATGTTAAACTTGTGGCTTCAACACCTTTTTGTCATGATTATGCCAAGTTCCCTATTTTATCCTTTATGCGTTGTTGCGATTATGTAAACGATGGGATTACGTTGGGGTTGGGTAACATAATGACATGAACATGGTTTTTATAACATAACGTGATATGTTAACTTGTAATTATGTTTTGGAAACATAATGGACATGACACTTAGAAAATATGAGTGTGGCCAACTCGAGGTTGGGTTGAGTTTGTAGCATAAATCTACCCGGACCCGCCCGGCTTAACTAGTGGCTACAAACAATAGGACCCAATGTGAGAAGTTGGTTATGTTGTGCACGAACCCGAGGTTAGACCAGGTTGTGGTGTAAAGCTACCCGGACCCGCCCGGCTTAACTAGTAACCACAACAAGGTCTAATGTGAGAGGTTAAAGCACATTAAGTTAATGAATGTCTCCTGATTAGGGTTAAGTCATGGTCCACTTAATACTTAACTAATTTGGGCTTGATGGATTAATCGAGGTTAAGTCAGGAGCCTTGGGTACTCTTAACCAATTTAATCCACGTGTGGATCGGGTTAACCACATTTAACCCGTTAAGAAACCCTAGTTGCGTGGTCCTTTTCAGCAGTAACCTCCTTGGTAGTATCATAAGACCCTAGGACTAAGCTAGGGTGGGGCACGATTACTGGGCTGATTGTAAGAGACCAAAAGAGACGGCTGAATGATGCCCCGGTTGCTCAGGCGGACCATGGTCGTGCATATTAAGTCCGGAGTTGAACACGGGCACCGGTAGGTTTGGACTGTGCATCATGGTATGGTGTCAGAGGGTTACACCATAGGGCCTGATACACCCTAGGGTGGACCCTGCACAGTCAACTACATTACATGATTAAGCCGCATGACATCGACACTTGACGAGTTAGGCTTATAGGGAGTCGATCGACTAGACCGAGTAGTTGGACCTTGATTTAGGTCACCTCATGATGTTGGGCCAAGCTTGGGCCAAGGGATCAATTCTTGTTTTTACTTGACATGTTAGAATGCTAGTACACCCGTGGTGCAAAAATTAACCTTGATTATGCGATGACACCTTTATCTATCTTGTTAGTTAATCACCATGCCCGTATGTTGTTATCCTTATGTTCATCTCAGCTTCTCATGCCAGTTAACTTTACTAGTTCATAGACAGATAGTAGTAGGGCTTACCAGTCCTTTTGACTGACCTGTTTTCTTTAGCCTCTTTTCTTCCGTTTCCCCCCCTCAGGTTCTCAGGGTGGGAACATTGGAGCTTAGCTTGGATCTTTACAGCTTGCTTACTGGATTTGCTCATGTACGGTTTTGGACATTGAGCTAGCTATGGTTTATCACTTCATTTTGGGGATAGTACTTTATGTATATCAGTTTTTCAGTTTATGCTTTTATCTAGACTTTGTTGTTGGAAAATAATGACCAAGTACTTTGTTGTAACATGACTATGGTTTTGAAATGCTAAGTTTTATCTGCTGCTTTACTACTCTGTTTTACTTATATGTTCTGTCTTGTGATATCTGCATGCATGTTTACCTTGTTTAACGCCCCTCCAAAGCTAATGTCCTTGCAAGAGTGGCATTGGCGGAGGTGGGGTGTTACATTTGGTATCAGAGCATAAGGTTAACAAGATTCGAGCAAAAGGTTTTTAAAACTTACCTTTTGAAAAACTATTTTCAAAACCAATTAAGTATTTTCCAAGAAAAGTCTAGTTATTTTAAAAAAAGGCTATTCCCCAAAAGCCATAGCACTATCCTTCGTTCCTTCGTTCTGAATCTATCTATCTTTTTCTTCGTTTCAGTATGGCCGATCGCTTTAACATCCCGGAAGACGTACAAGTACCCGTCTGGTTCCGGAGATTTATGGAGGCAAGGGCGAATGAAGCCGGCCCCGCAAACATTCCTCCTCCTTCCCCCGTCGCTAACATCTCTCCTCCTCCCATAGCTGAGGTTCCTCCTCCCCCTCAGCATACACAAGTGAATTTCGCAGAGCTTTGTAAAGACTTTAAGGCGATGGGTTGCAAGAATTTTGACGGAACGGAGACTTCTGTGGAGGCAAGAAACTGGTTAAAGGAAACTGAAGACCTCTTTGATATCTTGGATGTGGAAGATCGTAGGAAAGTTCTGTTGGCGGTATGGCTATTGAAAGGGGAAGCCGCTTATTGGTGGGTAGTCACCACCACTACTAGACCCATTGAGACTTGGGATGACTTTAGGAGAAGGTTTGGACTAAAGTTCCTATCATCGACAGGAGAGAATCTTCAGATGGAGAAGTTCCTATCTCTAAAGCAAGGGGACATGACAGTTAGGGAATACGTGGATATGTTTAATCAACTTGCTCAGTTCAGTCTAGAATTGGTAAACACAGCTCGGAAGAAGGCCCTACACTTTGCTCTAGGATTGAATGAGCCATTGCGCGGTTTGGCCATGTCTCATATACCCCTGGGGGCAACTTTCGAGAGTTTGGTGAATATGGCCCTGCTTCAAGAGGGAGATAAGAGTGGCAAGAAGGAGGTCAAGGCAAATGAGTCTCAAGGCAAGAAGGTAGATTCCGGAAAAGGAGGCAAGAACAACAATAGCAAGAACAACAAGTCAAGAGAAAGGAGGAAGTTCAACTTCTATGGGATTACTGGGCACATAGCCAAAGACTGTAGGAAGAAGAAGAGGAAGTTGGGCGAATGCTTTCACTGTGGAGAGCCTGGACATCTTAGCAAGGATTGCCCCAAGAAGCAAGGACAAGGGCAAGGACAAACTCGGCAAGTAAGACCCTCTGGAGGGCAGTTGCAGGCTCTCCTCGCTCTTCCAGCTTTTGATCGAGGTAGAGTTTTTATAGAAATTCATGTTTACGTTTCTGATTTTCCTGTTCGCACCTTATTTGATTCTGGCGCATCGCATAGTTTTATCTCTTCTGGTATTGTTGAAAGTTTGCACCTAAGTACTAGCTTAGTTGAGGATCCCGTTTGTGTTTCAAATCCAATTGGGGGTTCCGCCCATCTACCTGTGGTTTGTATGGATTTGAAAATCTCTATCTTGAGCATAGAATTCATGTGTAATGTTTAGGTTCTCGAGTTTATGGGATACGGGTTGATTTTGGAGGTGGATTGGTTGTCCAGTTATGGAGCCATTCTTGACTGTGAGCATAGGGTAGTGAGGCTCATGACTCGCCTCAGTAATCCCCTAGAAATTTCTTGTAACCCTAGAGGTCCCGTCATGTTATGTTATCTTGAATCTCTCGACTCGTCCATCGATGATCTGCAATCTGTAAGGGTGGTCCGAGACTATCCCGATGTCTTTGAAGAAGTTAAGGGGTTACCCCCTTAACGAGAGATAGATTTCCGCATTTATCTAGTCGATAATGCCAAGCCAGTATCATTGCCCGTTAGGCACATGGCCCATCGAGAAAGAAGGGAGCTCGGTAAGCAAATCAAGGAATTGCTTGAGAAGAATTTTATTAGGCGAAGCATTTCTGAATGGGGTGCTCCGGTGGTATTCGCCACTAAGGCGGATGGTTCGCTTCGTCTATGTGTTGATTATCAAGAGTTGAACAAGCTGACAAAGAAGAATAGGCACCCGTTACCGAGAATTGATGATCTCTTTGACCAGTTGGTAGGTGCTTCTGTTTTCTCTCAGCTCGATCTAGCCACCAGATTCCATCAGCTTAGAGTGGCTGAGGATAGTATTGATAAGAATGCGTTTAGGACTCCAGATGGATTCTTTGAATGGCTTGTCATGCCATTCGGTTTGACTAATGCACCCGCCTACTTCGTAGATTTGATGAGTAGGGTGTTCAGAGAGTTCCTTAACAAGTTCGTGGTTGTCTTCGTGGATGATATTCTGATCTTCTCAAAGGATGAGGAAGAGCATGCTAGGCATCTCAAGGAAGTGATGGATACGCTTAGAGCGCATCAGTTGAAAGCCAAGTTCTCCAAATGTCATTTCTGGAGAAGGGAAGTTCGGTTTCTTGGACATATAGTTTCTAAGCAAGGCATAGCGGTGGATCCCGCGAAAGTGGTTGTGGTTCAAGACTGGAAGACTCCGAGGAATGCAACCGAAGTAAGGAGCTTTCTCGGTTTGGCGGGCTACTATAGGAAGTTCATCAGGGACTTCACTAAGATTTCGGCCCCTCTTACTAAGTTGACGAAGAAGAACTTAGTCTTTGCATGGGACTTGGAGTGTGAGCTTGCTTTTCAACGGCTCAAGAGAGCCCTTACCTCAGCTCTAGTTTGGCAACGTGGATTGGCACTGTTTTCAAGAGATAGTTTTCTGCGTGGGATACCGTATAATATGTAAACGAGATCCAAGATTCACTAACGAATCTTGGAAAGCTTGCACGAAACCATGAGCACGCAGTTATGTTTAAGCCAAGTATTTTAGGCAAAGAATAAGTGGAAGTGGAACGAGAGGCAACGGTGAAATGAGTTCTAACTCATATTTTGGGAACAAGAATTAAGAACTACGGAATTGCGAAGTTAAAAGACGGTCAGGGCACGATGGGATTAAGCACAAGAAAATGCGGCTTAGAAGATCGAAGACTAGATACGCGCATCTAATCTCTTTCTAAGAGTATATCCTTGATCCCTATTGTTCCGTAGAGCTTACTCGCATGCTATCTTTTAAGTATATCCTCTCGGCCCTATCCTCAATCTTAGATCTGTTGCAAACCCCCTAAGGAGTATGACTAGCCTATTTGTGATATATGGTTGGGGTGAAGAAGTTCGTCACCAAACTATTTGGGCTTTATGGGATATGGGTAATAATTGATAGACTTACGAAGAGAACCCATTTTTCCGGTGAAAAGCAAGAGGACCGTATCATGGCTAGCATCTGTTTATCTTCGAGATATAGTATGGTTGCATGGAGTTCTTCTAGCATAGTTAGCGATCGTGACCCAATTTTCACTAGCCAGTTCTGGAACAGTTTGCAAGAAGCGATAGGTACACGATTGAATCTGAGTACAACCTATCACCCCCAGACGGATGGCCAAACCAAAAGGGTGAATAGAGTGCTAGAAGATCTCTTGAGGCTTTGTGTTCTCGACTTCGGTGGTACTTGGGAAGACCACCTTCCTCTTGTAGAGTTTGCTTATAATAATAGCTATCAAGCCAGCATAGGGATGGCACCATTTGAAGCTTTGTATGGGAGGCCGTGTAGGTCACCATCTTGTTGGTGGGAGACAACAGATAGACTTATACTTGGGCCCGATATGATACGGGACACATCCGAGAAAGTTGAATTAGTGAGAAGAAGGATGAAAGCGGCCCAAGACAGACAGAAATCCTATGCTGACAGACAAAAGGCAGATTTGGAATTCGAAGTGGGAGACATGGTTTTCATAAAGGTTTCTCCTTTACGTAATATGGTTCGTTTTGGAGCAGTGGGGAAGCTGGCACCAAGGTTCGTAGGACCTTTCCCTATCACAGAGAGAATTGGAAAGATGGCCTATAAGGTGGAATTGCCCGAAAAGCTAGCCGAAGTGCATAATGTCTTTCATGTCTCGCATCTCCGAAAGTGCCTTCATGAGTCCGCTGAGGTGGTTGAACCAAGCATTCTTGAAGACATTGAGGTAGAGAAAGAAGAAACCTTGAGAAAAGCTCCGATTCGTATCTTGGGAACAGAGATCAAGAAACTGAGGAATCGAGAAGTCAAATTGGTGAAAGTTCAGTGGGGTGAAGCCGACGAAGATGCAACTTGGGAAACCGAGGAGAAGATGCGTGGGCTTTATCCATTTCTTTTTGAGGGTACATTCTCGACCTCTTTCCTAATTAGCATATCTTTCTGTTTATCCGCGTTTATCCTGTTTATCTTGTCATCTCGTTAATCATGTTATGAGGACCTTAGGTAGAAACCCTTTGGATGAAACATGTATTTGAAACATGTTATGCTTGATGGTTGCAAGTGGTTGCAAGTGTTTGCACGTGGATACTCGTGGATGCATGGTGCACATTAGGCACTAAGATCGGCTCACACACTTTCATGTTGCATATGCATGAGTGCTTATACTTATTCATGGATGAAACTTGTTATGCTATCACGTGGATGTTGCATTTGGATGAATGTTATGTGCACTCATGTAGAGATTATAAATTATGTTAGGAATTTGCATACATATGGACTCATTTCACTAACATGCTTTGCATTAAGGAGGTTTACTGTATCGGTAACCGCCTGATTTTTGCATTAGATAAGTACATATACACACACCTTTGCATATGATCATACAACATTTAGAATCCTTTAAGGACAGTGACTGCACGTGGATGATGTTTTGACTAGATGGATGATGGATAGTAGGATACGTTCTTCCTAACTTGGAGATTTCGGGGACGAAATCCTTTAAGGGGGGGAGAATGTAACACCCCGTAATTTGAACATAAAAATTCAAAAATTAAAGTATACT